>WBMY01012344.1:233191-250099 GCA_013397315.1 Donacobius atricapilla
TTAGAGTGACTGAGCACTGGGACAGCTGCTGGAGATCTTCAGAAACTGTCTGGACATGGTTCAGGGCAAGCTGCTAGAGGTGACCATGCTTGAGCACAAGGTAGAACAAGATAACCTCTAGCAGTCCCCTCCAACCTCAACCAGCCCTCAATTCTGTAATTGTCCTTGTTCAGACTTCCCCAGGACTCTCTGCTTATGTCCCATTTCAGTCCTCCAAATTCATAATCCTCTGCCTCAGTGGGGCTGCAGCAGAGTTGCTCTCCCGATTCCCACAGCCCTGACCTACCCAGCCATGATCCTGTTGAGTCAGGCCACCTGTGCGTACATGTCCTGGGCCAGACTCAGTGTCCTTTGGCTGACCTTCTGGGACAATGAGCCCTCGTGGGGAGCCTCCAATTCTGCTGGGCTCCAGGGAGGCAACAGCAGAGCTGTGCCCAACAACTTGTATCACCGACTCTTCTCTTCAAGGGACAGTGATAGTTCAGTCCCTAGAGTTTGCTTGTTTGGGTTTTAATTTATGAAATTTTTCCTTCTAGAAGTTATCAAGAAAGCCATAGGTATTAGTCTAGTTTTAATAACTCTCATTTCTGCCTGTGATTTTCCAGTATTTTCATTACAGCTTTCATATGAAATTATCACTAACTGAAAAACTAAAAGTTATTACTTGTGCGTTCATACAGCTTTCAGTCAAATATTTTTATACGTTTCAGCGTGTAATCTAATGCATGCCCTGGAGACCCTAGCTTCACAGAGAAAAAAAAATGAAATTGTTTCCTTGTATACAATAGAAGCCTAATGAGCATGCTAGCAATGCAAATCCAAGAGATAACTTTTCATCAGTAAGGGCAAACAAATGATTTCTTTCATTTCAAGTCAGATATAATCTGTGTTCCCACACTGAGAATAAGGGTAATCAAGAAATTTTTTCTAAGTTAATTTCATGCAAGGAAGCCAGTACTGTGATAAACATTTAATAAGGCAGAACACAGAACTCTTTGAATTTCATGGAGCTGCCTGTAATTTTTATTGTAAGATTGCAAAATGTGTGACCCGGACACAAACCCCCCTCATCTACCCAAGATTTCTGTGGGAATACCAAACTGAACACAGGAGTGTTGAACAAAAAGTACTATTGTGGGTCCATCAAGCTTCTACAGAAAGGTTTTTGTGTTCATAGTAGTCAAAGCGCAGTGTTTCTTAAAGATGTTGAATTTCATCCAAACCGTCACTTATCCTAAAATGAGTTATGGAAAATTATCTCAGATCTTTTGTGATGGATCTTCTTGAGCCCATACAAAACATTTGAAGCATCCTCATTATAAAATGGACATTTATAAGGATGTTGCATAAAGACAAATCCTTCCTCAACCCTTGTTACCCTGGAACAGAATCATGAACACAATCTAAAGTGATTTGCACTTAATCATGTAATGGAGACAGAACAAACTCAGAATAATGAAGTTCCTCTTATGGAGTTCGAATAGCTACCCTGGTAAATTTTCAGGACAGCACAGGAGGGAAATATGCTTCTTGTCTCTTTCTTTGTCTTTTGTGATTACCTCATCTGATTACATCATAACACTATCTTATCTTGCTTGCACATTTGTGAGATGTCAATGGTTTTTAAATTGCAGAAGTATTTATTTCAGTTATATTCCATTTAAAAGGTCATTTGCAGTGTTTTATGGTTTCCTCTATTCTCTATAGTCATTTTCTCTCAGAAACCTAAATCAGTATTTCCTACAAATAACTACTTTTTTCATCTAGAAATTATCTTAGCCTTACAAATGTCATTTAATCAACATGATTAAACTGGAGAACCTGGTAGTGCGCAACAAAGTAGATTGAGTGTGTTTTTAGGCGAAAAGAAGTATAAAAGTCTATCCAGTCTTATGCACAAAAATTTCCCTATAATTGCAAGAAAGATGTCAAACTTTAAAAAGTTTGCTAGTTAAGCATTTTCCATGTTATTAGGTCTCTTTCGAATGTCTTTTATTTCAGACTTGATTATCTTATATTTTTAATTAATAGAGCACTGAGAAACTTAAAATTATCATTTTAACTATTGCCTATTTGCAACAGGTTTGTTGGTTAGCTATGTACTTTTAACTATAAAATTTTGATTAGTGGCCACTATGTCACTGTCAGATAACTCTTGAAGATCCCTTCTGTCTTACCAGACTGCATGCTGTGGATCCATGAATTGCAGATCAGATGGGATATGTAGAGGGAGGTAGACCCTGAGAAGAGCCTTTTTCAGAAAGGGCATTTTTTTTTTTTCTGTTTCTGAGGTTTATTACAAGTAATTTTCAGGTTTTGCCCAAGTCAAGTCTTTTTTTCTTTTTCTCCTTTTTTTCTTTTTTTTTTTTTTAAACTGGAAAGAAATACAAAGATTTACATGCTTTGAAGATTAAATAGAGTCTCTGTGGATGAAATTGCAAATGCCTGAAGGATTCTATGCATATTAATAACATTTTTTGACTAAAGAACAATTGCTTACTATTTTAGGTAGATTTTTAGAGAAAATAAAAAGAAATACCGCTCTATGGCTCTTGTGGGAAGTTGGGGGGCAGAAGTGTCTTTAATAATTTTTTTTTGAGCATCAGTGAAAAAAAGAGCCAGAACAATGGCAAAATATTTTTTGTCAGAAATTAAGAACAATAAACCTGAACAAAGGGGTTTATTACATTTAGATCCAAAGAAAAAGAATCTTACTTATGCACATACCTGTATCATAATTCCATCTTGTCCTACACTAAATATTTATTTAAGAGGTCATAGAGAATGATCTAATTGATCTAAGAAAACAAAACAAGCAGTTTCATCAACACTCTAGTAGACATGAGAAAAAAAAAATTACTGGAAATCAGCTCTCCAGTTAATGTATTTTTGCAGTAGAATTATTACACTGATGAAAGACTAGAATTTGCCATCAATATATCTTTCTTTAGAAAGATGCTCAGAACATGTGTGACGTATGAATGCTCACCCTGCGGTGCATTACGTACATTTTAGTTCTGAGGGGGTTTATTTGTTTGTCTGTTTGACTGGATTTGCTTGGTTCTGTTTTCAGTAGAAAGCTTAGCTGACAATCTCATTTTAATGGCTCTGGGCACCATGCACCATTCTATGGCACCCTGGTTGTATGTGTCATCCTATGGCATGGCACTCATTTTATTGCCACAACTACACTAAAACTGTAGAAAGTGTAGCGGAACAAAAGAAAAAAAAAAAACCTGCAAGACCTCAGACACTCAGAACTACCTATCTACTTTTATTTGTAGACACAAATCCCTACTCATTCAGCATCATGCTCCACATAGGTCTTCTGGAGCTGAATTATACTCAAAAACCTGTTTGCTACTTCAAATCAAAAACATTAGCTAAGTCACAGCAGTGTGTGTTGCAGATCCACATTACTGTAGGCCAGTTTCTGGTGACCCACAGCCAGGCAGTGTTTGACTTTGTCACATGTGTATCCAGGAACGTATGAAATACTCCTGATTTCCTTCCAAGCCTTCTGTCATGCTCCATAATGACTTGGGTGCCCTGTAGGCCTCTCTCATGTCTGTCAAGCACATGTGCATATCCTCAATCTTTTATGGCATATGATGAGATCAAACAGAACCAGTCGACTATACTTAGGCAACTAATTTCCACATTTGTTTTCTTTATGTAGCCTTAACTTGAGGCTGGTCTCAGTGCAATACTATCACTACTACTATTCTACTACTACTACTACTACTACTACTACTCCTACTACTACTACTACTGATGCCTTGGGAAGGCTGACCTGAAACAGAGATCAGACAGAGATGGAGCATAAAGTAGGTATTTATTGAAAGGCCTTTAGAGTACACCTTGGGCAGGACAGGAGCCTGACCAAGGCTACACCCAGGGTGAACTAAGAATGGTCACAAAATGGCTGACCGGTCATGGGGTCTCACACTTTTATAAGTTTTGGTCCATTTGAATATTGGGGTTTAATTTTCCAATTGCAGCTTCAGGTTGTGAGGTCTCATCCTTCTTGTTCCTCCCTTCAGTCCACCGTTGTATACGCGTCTGGGCCTGAAAGTTGTCCTTGGTACTCAGCAGGAAAAAGATTTGTTTTGTCTATCTACTCTGTGAAGAGAGCTTACTAGTACTTAATAGGAGACTCAGAACTACACCCATAGGCAGCACAGGATCTGAAAATATGAAAGCTAAAGCTTAAGGCATCACTAGTACTTCTAAAAGTGCATACAAACTATTTGATAAATTCGAGCTATATTTTGAAGTGGCTACTCTTGTGACTTTAAAGGTTTTTTTCTACAATTAAAGCTTTCAGTACTTAGCCAGATACTTAGAATTTCTGCATACACCTATATGAGCTAATGCTTCAATTTACTTCAATTATTGCTTATTATTAATTATCCATACCTGAATTTGAACTAGATTCTCTGCTATCTTTACACTTACAGAAATCATTCCACCAAAACCATTCTTCCAATCAGTCTCTCACTATGACTTCTTTTTTTCTTATGCATAAATCTTAAGTTTAATTACTTTAACTAGAGTTCCATGCTGAGGAGCAAAATCAGTGTACTTTGCAGCTGCAGGAAAAACCCACCATCCCTACTGCCTGCTGCTATTGTGTGTTGACAATGATGTGAAATGTTAATTTTAAGAAATTAAGGATTTCAGGAGAGTTAAGATCATAGTCAAAGCAGATGTTGCTGAGTTAGCTGAAGTAGATAGATAAGCCTTTGCCTGTGGCTAACAGAAGCCGGATTTAGATAAGCTACCCCGGATCTAGTAACTCATTGCTTGTCAATTTTAAGCTGTTCTTGCAATACAAAACAATAGCCAAGACTTCCCCATGCTAAAAACCAGACCGAACACAGGAAACCCTGAATTGTACCAAGGATTTGTCTGTCATGTTTGTCACGAATACACTGCAAAGGTAGAAAGGTCAGAATGAGGAAGACTCCTTTTACTTCATCGTTTTAATTGACCCCTCCTCAAGACCACCAACTCATTTCAGGGAACAAACCACGCATGCTTAATGGCCTTCTTGCCAATTAGCATATGAAGCGGAGAAGAGGAAGTGACAGGAGTATGAATATGCATTTGTATTTTGTATATTCAACACTTTTGTAAATAAAAGGCTTTGTAATCACCTGTAAACTTCGCAGTGCACATTAGGGAGCTATCCCACGGGCTGCCCGGCCGTTATAATAAACATACACTTTCTAACTCTAAACTGTTAGAGAGTCTTTGTCCGTCCTGTTGGATAGCGGTATTAGATCGATATTCATATTTTATTAATTCAGATGGTGCTTTCAACAGTGATCTAATTTGAAAGAGGTAATTTCTTTTAGCAAAAACTTCTAGCCCCTGAATGAGGCATGAGTATAGTGATTGTAACAGGCATGGGCCTTGTCAATAGGACTAATTTTTCAAATATTACTTTAAAGAAGTGAGCATCTTAACAACAAATATTGAAGTGCAGCAATTTAGTTTCATGAGGCAGATTCTCTTTGCAGAATAACAATATTATGTTCAAGGATGCCACATAGATCATTAACAATAACTCAAAAATTTTAGTAATTGAATAAAGTTGTTAACCACTAGAATGCCACTTATTTTAGTTCTGTCAAAAAATAGTTTGTGCCTGATTTCAACTAATCTAAAGACTACATAATGCAAAATAATTGACATATATATCACTAGAATGAAGCAGTGATGTGGACAGTTTATTGTAAAACATTTTTTTTAAACTGAGACAAGACACTGGATAATATTACAGTATCAAATTATTTAAATTACTATATGAAGGTTTCATCCTTTTAATTTCAGTTGTATTCCCTCTGAATATAATGCTGAATTTAAGGACCTGAAAAGACTAAAAAAAGAGAAAAAAACAACACACAAAACCCTCTATAATAAATGAAAGAAGCATTTATGGAATAAAATGACTGGATCTGGGCTGAAGTTAAATGTATGATTTATATAAGTCACAGAAAAAAATTGTAACTTCTGGTTTTTTATCTCACTCATTTTTAGTAAAAAATCAAAGGAGAAACAAACAATTTATTTTCTCTTTACTAAAGATACTTCATACTTTTTGCCTCAGTGACTTGCTGATGTTGGAATCCAGCAGTCTAATAGTTAGGGGAAGATTATTTTATTGAGTTGTGGTGGTATCATGAGATTGTCTATCTGTATCTCCAGATTTCAGGATTCCAACCTAAAGTATTTTGAGGTCCATAAGCCACATGCAACTTGCCCACAGAAGAAGCCACCCAGATGATAATAAGTAACTAACAGTTCCAAAGTCATGTGCAAAAAAAACCCCATAACAAACCAAAAATAACAGAAAAAAAGAACAAACTACACCTTTTTTNNNNTAAAAAAAAAAAAGACAAAACTCCTCCTTTTTTTTTTTTTTTTTTTTTTTTTTACCTTTAGAGTGTTGCAACACATCTCCTTTCCTCCTTTCAATACTTGCTCAAAATCATTTTGAAAATAAGGGAGCTGTGAGATGGTTATTGACTGCCAAGTGTATCTGAATATTTACTATGCACAGCATGCAGAATACATTCCTAAAAAGTAAACAAGACAAAAAATCCTGCTTATTCTTTTCCTAAGATGCTGATATAATTGTGCTTCTGGGTCTAACAGTGCTATATCAGTGATGTACCATGTTAAATAAAGAAAAGGAAGAAATGCGCCCGGAGAATGAATATGAACCATCTCCATGGCATCACTGGATTTATTTATTTTCCTTAAAAACTTTTTTGTTTCATTGTATCATAGGTAAAAAAAAAAAATAAAAATCTAATTTTCAGGTATTAAGGAAAACAATAAGGGTCTTTCTCTTCTACTTTTGTACTTTCTACTCTTTTCTATTTGTTTTCCATTTTGTTAACTAAAACCTTTGTATATTTACGATTTTTTAAAGGATCAAAAATAATCACACAGGCAATATACCTACTCTTGTTCTCTTTTAATTTCTTTTGTTGTTTTAAAGGTAAGAATGACAACAACAACAGCAAACCTTTTTTTAAAAAAAATTACTTTTCATTTTAACTCAATTCCATCAGGGACACTTTATGGCCAGAGTTATTAATAAAAGGTAGGCAGCAAACTTATGTGTCTAAGAGCCCCAGGACTGTTCAGCCTCCTTTGTTTGCAATTTTTTTGCAGTTCAGAGAGCTCCAATCTGAGCTGTAGTATATGATATAAATACCTCTTAGCTAGAGATTTACTCTTGGTGAATAAACAGAGCAAAATGTGTTCTCAGTCTACAACTTGTCAAGTACTGTGACTAGAAATAATCATTTGGTTCTTCTGCGCTTGATGATCCTTCCATGTTTGTTCAGCTTCTTCTCTATTCCTGCTTTTTTTTTCTTTCAAATTAACACCATTCTATTTAACATTATACCTAGGAAATAATGGATAAGGTTTGTGATGTGCATTAAAACTAACATATGACAGTAATGCCTTTTTATTTTGGGGTTTCTCTCCTCCAGTAGGTGTGATCTTTAAACAGGTAGGACAGCTTTCACTGCACCCAAAGATGTCCATTAAACTGAAAATTTTCATTTCTTCTAAAAGATGATTTTTTTTTTTATCTTAACTAGAAAGCTTCCATCAATGAGTGATAAGCAACATCTTGGAATAACAAAAGAAAGTATTTTCATTTAGGATTATTTAGTCATTATTTTATTATGACCTGCAGGATTTGCAGATGTAAGTAATAATATTATATGTGATAGATTTAATCAGTTCTCCAAGGACTACCCTCATATGCTCTGTACACTACACCTCAAAAACCTCTTAGCAGACATTTTCACAACATTTACATCCATACAAGAGAAATGAATGTGCCTATAATTTTGCTTCTCAGAAACAGAACCCTGCAGTACAAAGTGAGCATTGCCTATTTATCTATAACATATGTGCCATGCATAGCCTCATAGATACTTACCCTGTATTTCACAGAACTGTTAATCCTGCTGGAAACAAAGTACATTGTATTTGAATGTGGCTGTAACTTCATCCAACTGTAAATGAAATACACCTCCTTAAAATTTGTGCCAAATAATAAAAATAATCAAAACTCAAAAAATCTGATTTACAGGTGGTGGAGCATGCCTACCTTTAAATGCAAAAGGCTTTGGATATTTGAAGTTTTTTATATTAAGATAGGAACACATGTTTTTAATTGAAATGCAAAGAACATAATCACCTGTTTTAAACATCAGCCAGCCCTTCATATTAAATATTCAACATTTTGAATCTGGTTCAAAACTATTCCCAACAGCAATTAACTCCCCCTTGCACACTTAAATAACTCTTATGCTATCTGCAAGCCACATACCTGGAAAAAGGCCAAAGGAAAATCTATTTTTGTAAAGTATATTTTAAAATAAGAAATACTTTTAACTGTGAGATGCATTGAGATCTGTTTTAACCATCTCATTCATGTCTACTGAGTGAAGTCAAATGACTCCTTCACTGTATTTAAAAACTAATAAATACCAGACAAAGAAAAAGAAACTGCACTAATCTTGATCATTTTGCTAAGAGAAAAATTAAACCTAGAAAGAAGTAGTATGGTATTTCTACTGAATGCATTGCAGGACAGGAATCTGAGCGTAACTCAAGTTAGAAGTGATAGCAAAAAACTTGTGTCCACATAAATGACGATGGTGTGAAACATAGAGAGTTACACACTTCATGGCCACTCTCATGCTATGTGACTGAGACACACGTACTGAACTGCATGGTATTATAATTTATTTAATATTCATGCGACATCCTGGACTGTTGCCATATTCAGGCATTAATCCAACCAGGAACATGATTTTCTCTGTACCTCCCCTGAAGATAAATTAGGGCCATTTGGTTGGAGTTTAAAAATACACAGTGACATACCCTTCCACAAAATATATGAAACAGACAAAGCCTTTTGCATTCTGGGTCTATGCTTAGTATTTGTTTGAAATTTAGCTGCTTGCATGGTCTGTGGATCAAACAAACTTTGATGTATGTGTGCTTCATGAACAGAGAAATTATTGCATGATCAGTATTTTTTTCATCATTTTCTAAACACGTAAATGAAAGTCATGTCACCAACTTCCCTTGTTCCAAAGTCAAAAAAATCTCTCACACAGAGTATAGGCCTCTTAAAACAATAATCCAAATAGAAAGAATGTGATTGATACAAGTAAATATATTAAACATAAACCTTTATTGATATAAAATTATTGAATCCTTTTGTATCAGTACATATAGGTTCAACATATTTACTCATCTGAAGCATACATTATTTGCATTTTGTTTATCATATAAAATACACCTTAAACATGATATATAATATTATATATATGATTTCTTTTGCATTTAATTTGAACCTCCAAATGTCGCTAAAACTGTTATGAGTCCACATGAGTTCCACTCTTTCTTTCTTTCTTTCTCATGCAGTTAGACAGCTCCCTGCTCATCCTACTGATTGCTTCCCATGCTAAATTATGGAAAGCAGCTCTTCTGAGGCAATGTGTTGAAATCCCATGGGCCCATTCAAGGCTTGTTATTCTGCTGGAGAGAATAAATATGTTAGAAGACTTTTCAGTGAAAAACCATGCAACTCCTAGTTGTCTTCTAGTTTTGGATCTTATTTCCTTTTGCATGTTTGGTCATAATGTAATTGCATAGTCCTGTCTTACAGTATTACTATTGCTAGTAACAGGCCATAACTTTGGTACTTCACTTGCCAGGCCTGCTCTGTCTAAATTTTTCCGTACCTCTAGCTTTGTGTTACAACAGTTTTATACAGAGAGTAGCATTAAAAAAATAAACACATCCCATAAATGAGGTATTTGGAGCTCTAATCCAGTGATGTAGTAGAGAAATGCATGTCTCATACAGTGGCAAAGCCTCTGAGAAGTGGAGACACAGGGCATGGGGCAGAGGAGCTCAGGCATGGGGTGATGATAAGGGAGGAGGCACAGGCTTGGCACTGGAGATACCACAACTATAAACAACTCACTGTCAGTTACAGAAATGCAGATTTGGAGATGGACAAAACTGAGTTTGGGGGTAATTAACAGGAAAAAACAAAAAACCCCTAGTATTTAACATATATAAAGTTCAACATATATAGTAAACTGGGATGTAGCATGACGCTGTATACCTATGAGGAAAGAGAAAGGTGTAGGAGCTCATTAACACACACAAAGTACAACTGGATACTGAAGGAGAAAGGAAAAGCTCTAAAGAGCATATTCATTCCAGCAAAGGACTCCAGAGGCTGATAGAGTTTTGTTTTTAAGTGTATATAGAAGCTGAGTACTTCCTTTAAAAGTAACTGACCAAGGACCTTTATCAATACAACAAGGGTTGATAAGAAAGGAAGTCACAAAACCTGACTCTTGCTTTTTGAAATTTCTTATGAGTATTTTTTTTTTTTGTCTTTAATAATTGGATCTAGACTAATGATGATATTTGAACTAAACTTTTCAGATTTCCACTAGAGAAGCAACAGCCTTTTGGTTTTATTTTTTATTTATATTTTACTTCTTCTTTTCCCAAGAACAATATTTTGAGAATAACACTAACTTGCTCTTAGTTATTCTTTCCCATAAAGACTTTGTTCCCACAGGGGAAGATTGATTACAAATTTGTCCCACTGAACTTGAGGCATTTAGCTAATACGTCTGAATAAGGGTATATTCTGTCAAGTGCCTCTTACAGTAGGGGAGACACTGGCATGCCCAGGGGGCAAATCTGCTCTTTGTGACACTGCACAAGGGAAGTTGTTCACTTCATGAAAATTAGAGAGAAAAAACAGGACTGATTCCTACTTTAAGAAGCTAAAAGAAGCACCAAGCTGGGCAGAATGACTCTACCTCAGAATAGATAAACTTTGTTAATGGATGAACATAAGGATCACTGTTATTTAAAACCCTTTCCTGTTACCAATTAGTAAATCCTTGCTTAATGACAAAACACATATATAACACATAAAAGAGAAAACATTATTACAAAGGGGCAGCAGAAGTATTAGTAAAAGTGCAGACAGGATTTATAAACATTTTTCACAGTGTTATAGGTGTAGATCATGTTCAGAATGAATGAATGTGGAATGATATCAGAAATTAATTTCACTGTAAGTAAAAAAAAAATAGTTGTCCAGTGACACAAAGTACTGCAAATTGTATGGAGTGGAATTGGAGTCCTGCAGCAGCATGCTTTGTTAAATTACCGTTATTGTACATAGCAGGTGATCAGGAAGCTTTATACTAGAACAGAAGAAAATAAAAGGAGTGAAAGAATTATTATTATACACTTCCTGAAAAAGAACAATCAACCAATGTTGAGTACTTGTTCCTACTTTTTGATATCTTGAAATTCTTTTTTCTCCTTGTTCATCTTTTTAAGGTAATAAAGAGACTTTTAGATGTCTCTAGTTCATAAGACAGACCCTGGACCTGCAGATAAGAGATAATACAGAAGTTAGGGAGAACATGTAATCCTCTTCCTCACCTTTTCTGTTGCATTCTGTGATCACAGGTATCACCAACAGAGAGAATATTATGATTTTATGGTAAAAAAGTTCTACAGCCATAATAAAATATATGAAGTGGAGTATCTAGAGAGCAGTAATCTATATTTTGCATTCTTAGTCTCCAGAAATCCACCAGGTTAATGCATCTGAAAGACATTTATTGATTTTTCTACAAATGATAGCAAAGAAAAACATGCATCAAAAGACTATGTTCTATCTTGCTTTTAAATAATTCCATGTTTTCATTTAGATAAGTTAAAAATAATTTTTTTAAGCAAATGGAGTTTTACAAGTACTAAACCCTGAAGAAGTGAGCAAGTAAAATCTGATGGTTCATATTTAACATAAGGACTCTTTTTTCTAAATTTGACCATCTTCAATATTGATGCACTTCTGGTTTTGAAAGATAAAAACATCTTTGATATTCTTTCTTCAGTACATGAAATTCTGCCACACGTGGAGAACCAGAGAGCAAAATGGCTCAAAAATCATAGGCTGAACCTACTTGTAACCTACAATTTCAGATAGTTTTCTGTATATGTTTTAGAACAACATTTCATAGAACCTCAGTTTCCAGATGTACAATTCCACAGCAACTTTGCTAGCAGATAGCACAGAGATTAAAAGGAAAGACAAAGAATAAATAAATAAATAAATAAATAACCCCCCCAAAAACCAAAACAAAACCCACAACCCAATATATTTTTTGGGTTTCAACATATGTAATACATAAATTAATTATTAGTAATGAAAAAACTTGCACCAGCCTCTGGCAACCATGAATCATCAACTCTGTATTAGCCTTAAGATAAAAGTGAGGTGTTCTTGCACTCTAGGTACAAAAGTCTATTGAACTTTTTGAACTTGTTAAAAAATAATTGGGACTATACAAAACTTTGTAATCTGTAGCCATGGGATCTAGGTGCCAGTATCCATTTACCTTGATGATTTCTAAGCTGGTTAATAATATTGTCACAATGAATAATATTTTTTTATCAGAACTATCTGAATAATATTTCTTGTGACATTCACTTCTTTACTCTCTTGTGACACCTTTTTTTTAATTTTCTTTCAAATGAAAAGAGCAGCCTACAGTAGAAATCTTGTTTAAAAAAGAGCATCTTGTGAATAAAATTTCTCATTGTTAAATACCGATTCCTTTCAGAAAATGAAGGAAAGAAGAATTAAGACATTAAATGATGCCAAGATGTTTATGATGATAACTGTTGAATTTTTTTACCCACACCATTCTTGAAATAGCATGCAAAATGAAACAATTGAATGTCAGTTATAGTGGCACCTTAACAAACTTTTATTTATATGGTTTTGCATGGATTTTTTTTCTATTTATCTTTTTTTTAAAAGTTCATGTTTCAAAAACAATTTTTATCCTTGAATCTAAGCATACTGAACAAAAAAAAAGCTCACATTCTGAAATGTGGTATTTCTACCTACAGCATCAATTAGTTTAGCTAGAGATCTTGTTATAAAAATAGCAATGTTCAAAAAAAACCCCTTTTTTTTTCTATTCCCTCAGGCATTTCAGATGAAATGAAAAGCTCTGCTACTGTTTTAAGAAGACATTGACTACTTTCATTTGTTCTAGTACATGTTTTTAATGATGCAAACAGATAATGTTTGTATAGTTGTGAAAGCATGAAAATCCCGGAAGTAAATAAAGAAAGGGTTAATGTGTTGGAATACTTCCAGAGAAAGGTGAATGTGGATTAAAGTTAGAAAAACGGGATCTTCATAGAATAAAGGTGTTTTTTTTCACATATCATATTTTAAAAGTAGTAAAATTAGATTTTAATAGCAAGTTATAAAAAATGACATGAAGCTGTGGAAACATAGGAAGGAATATGTATTCATATTTATAAAATATAGACTCAGTTAATAAAAATTAATCCATTCTGTGAAGTGCCAAAAGATAAGAATATTTTTAGACTGTCATTACCCCTCTTATTTAAAGATTCTACTTACTTCCTCAGTTTATGTTTGGAAAAGAAAACCCAATGTAAGCCTAGGTTAAACTTGAAGGCACAAAAACACTGAACCTTAGGACTATTTAGTGCTTCCTTATTATTTCAAACTGGAGACATTCAAAGATAGCCAGAAAAACTACAAGTTCAGTATTTCTTTCTGGATAATATCTGTACATACATTTTTATCTTTCAATTATTTTGCTGTTCTTACCACAACCACTGTCCATCTCAGAGCATAGATTTTTCTCCTACCTCCTGGTTAATCACCAAGACCGGTAATTAGGTGTAATTACACAGTTTGACCTCTGTTTTAATTTAAAGGCACCTATAGTACAAGCTATTAAAAAATTCCACTCCCCTCCACCAATAAACCAAGCCCTTATGGTGCTGTTTTTTTCAATTTTTTATCATAAAGTACAGGCTACTAATTTCAATATTTTGTTTTATTTCACAATATGACCATGAATTCAGTTTCTAAACAAAGTGAGATTATTCTGCTTCTACACTAAACAGAAGATAAGCATCCACATAAGAAAATGTCATAGTCATTCCATATTTGATTTGGTGGAGGGTGGATTGTATCTGTGCCTCATTTTCAATTTAGATTTTTAACTATTTCATTCCATAATCCAGAGTCGCAAATTAACTAGATTACATTGCATCCAAATGGCTCTTATGGCCTTATATAACGGCTCTTCTCTTAACTACAAAACAAACAAACAAACAAACAAACAAGCAAACTTTCATTGTTAATAATAGTTATCAAACAATTTTCCTCCCTAGTGATTTTATCCACAAATTTTCACATGGTGATGAAATCTAAATTCTGCAAACACTCTGTTCAACTATATTAACAAGTCTTAGATTAACTAACAGCTGTTCTTTTCTAGATTTATTTTAGACTCTCTTATTTTCTATCTTGCGCAGCTGAGCATCAGTCATCTTGTAAAAGTGACTGTGACAGAACCCTGACTTATTCAAAGCTCTGAAGTAAATTTTTTGTATCTTTTCCATGCAGCAAAATACCAAGATCAACAAAATTACTTTGAATCTTGGAATCTAGATTTCATTACTTGACAGAAAACACTATTCAAGAAACACTGGATCACAAAAAGAGCAGATAATTTTCATTACAGCAACCATCCCATCCCTACAATGGCACTACTATGATTACAGTAGAATTTTTATTTGTTTCCTTTATGAGGAAGATAGTAGGTATTTTTTGCCACCAGTGAATTTCTACAATATTTCTGAGATAGGTGAAAGAGTCTGTTTCCTTTTATAATGACCAGCTAAACAGTCCAACTATTCGAAGCATATTTTCAATTTTCCCTTCATTACCAACTTATTACAAGTGTAATATTTATTGTTATACAATCCCATGAACAGCTTTCTATAAGAAACACTTTCTTAAGAAAATATGTGATGATTTAGCAGGACCTCATGCAAAAGTTTTTCCTTATGGCTTTGTGCTGGGAACCAGTTTTAGCTTTGTGGAGAAATACCTGGGCATGCTGATTGGCAACAAGTTGAACATAGACCAGCAATGCATCCTTGTCACAGAGGTCAGCAGCATTCCAGCAGCATCATGAAAAGTCTTGACAGCAGGTTGAGGGAGGTGATGGCTCCCCCTTCCCAGCCCTTGTGAGGCTACATCTGGAGGGCTGCTTACAGGTTAGGTGGATATATTGACAGAAATCTATGTGACATACAACAAAGACCTGCACGTTAAGGGACTGGATCATACTTCATATGAGGAATACTGAGAGAGTTGAGTTTGTTTAACCTGGAGTAAAGGCTACAGGGGACCTATAACAGCCTCCAATACTTGCACAATACCTTTTGAGGTGTGTGATGGGAGAGCAAGAGAGATGTTAATAGAAACAACAGAGGTCCAAACTGGATTTAAGGAAAAACGATTGCACCATGAGGTCAACCACAGAGTGGATGAGGCTGCCCACAGTAACTGTGTAGGCTTCATACTCAGAGGTTTTCAAGACCTATCTGGACAAAGTCTTGAATGTTCTGGTCAGAACTGTGTTTGCATTGAACAGCAGCCTGGGCTAAAAACTCCTTCTGTGCCTTGAATCATCTTATGGTTCCGTGGTCCTATCCTGCCTTGTCTCTGTTCGCTTCTTCCAAAGCCCATGAGTCCTTCAGATACTGTGCATTATCTACCATCTTTAGTCAGGCATCTTGAATACTATAGGGTACCTCAAATTGCTTTATAGCAATTTGTATATAACAAATTGAAGAAAGGCCAAGGCCTCCCTGTTTTGAATAAATATCTCCCTATTTTAAATATCCAAACTCCCATTACAGTCAACTCATACCTAATGTGGGATTCAACAATCCAGAATTAGATGCTCAGTGAAAGATGATGTGGTGGATAGCTGTAGGTTATCCAAGACACATAGGTCATGGTTTTTCACTATAAAAATAGCATGTAAGGTTACCAGAGCCTCAGAGATGACCTCACTGATGAGCCTCACTAATGACCTTAAGGAATATCCCAGCGTGATACCTCACAGCATCAGCTTTTAACCTTAGTCATGTAGTCAGTGTGATTTAACTTACCTCAAATCGGACATCTATGGCCTGCTCCAATTTTGTGAAGATGTCATCAAGTGTAAAAATCAAATGCTCAGTTATCTGACATAATATTTTGGCCTTGCAGATATAATAGGATTTAGGTAGAGCCATGGGTGTTTTGGGGTGGTAGCCGGACACCAGGACAAATACCCTAGGGCATTCTAGAATGACAGCAATATGTAGCCAACTGATTAATTTGAATAAGCTCTCTGTAGTCTGCCGATATACTGAGCAGGGTCTCAGTTCAGCTGCTATGTATGTAGGGTTTTAATGTCATATCAAACACCCTCAGTTGTCATGAGTGTCTGCTAACATCACAGTTATCACCAATGTATTCCAAACATTACTAGATGCCTTTGTAAATGACAAATATATATATATATNTCAAAAAAGTTTATTTAAATTTTCTTAATCAAAACTATTTTTACTTTATGAAATAGCATTAAAACATTGCTGGCAGTTGCATTCAGACAGAAATCTGCAGACCATCTGTGATTCAAAACCGCAACACATAGCCAACCATCCCTGCTCTCAGAAAAATACTAGCCCACTTGACTCTTTAATATTTGCCTAGAAGGCACATTTCCTACTGGGACAATGAAATTGGCAGCTCTGGCACATTCTTCTTAGCACAAATTATGTTGCACCCTTGTTTTAATTATCATTAGAAGAAAATAACATGAACACTATGAGGCTTATTTCACGTCTTCTTTTTCCTAATTTCTTTTTTTTTTTTTTTTTTAAATTTTTGTCCTGAAAAATCAGGGTTTTGTTGTT
>WBMY01012344.1:251172-270049 GCA_013397315.1 Donacobius atricapilla
TTTTTTTTTTTTTTTTTAACTTTTGGTCTGGAAAAGTATGGGTTTGCTTGTTTTCTTTCTAAAAATGCTAGAAATTTCTGAAATATCTGCTTATTCATGAGCCACCACAGCAAAAAATGATTCTAAATAACTACAGAAGATTCTACCATGAATCATGACACAGTTTTGTAAGCAAATTAACAAAGACCATCAGTAAGATTAATCAAAGAAGAATAAAAATTCAAATTTAGCCGCCAGAAGGAGTAGAAAAAATAGGTTTTTTTAAAAAATACCATCAAAATACATGCATCTAGAGTGATGCAATAAATATAGTTTTCTTTCAAATAAAAAACGAAGAAGAAACACAAAAATCAAAATAAATCAAAATATGGAAAACATAATCTTAACACTCTTGAAAATCCAGGAACAATGAGAATTACGTATGGTCTATTCAGATGATGTGAAATATAACAACCCTTGTGTACAGAATTTTTATTCTTTTTTTTTTCATCCTGTTATTAGCCTTATTAAAAGTCTTAGCAAGTACAAACAGTGTTTTTCCTGGGAAGAGATTTTTTTCCTAAGGAACATAAATTTGCTGCTTTACAAAATCAGCAACTTATAGCATCGTCTGAAAAACATATTCACCTAATCTTTGTAGTCCTCAAAGACAGAATTTAAAGGCAATTAAATTGTGCTTATAATTTAAGTCATATTATAGCTTCTAAATGAGTAACAAATTGTTGGTATTATTTATACATTAGCTTTAAATAGGTCTTGCCTTTTAATTTAAAACCAATTTCCTGATGGCTGTGGATTTTTTCATCTTCCTCTTTTGGCTTGTAAAACCATTTGTTTACTCTATGCACATGTGCTAAAATAATGAATTCCTGATGAAATCTGGTGCAAATGAATGTTCTGTTCTTTCACTTCAAAGCTGAGTGACTTTTGGACTTATGATAGAATTGGTTTGAGACACATATTTATGGGAGGCATTGTAATAGGTACAAGTAGACCTAAGATATAGCATGTCCCACACCTCCAATAGGGATTATTTTCCTATTAAGTCATTATATTTTACTTTATGATGTCCAAATAGATATTTTACACTGATTAAAAAAAAATTAACAATTAAAAAAAATATTTTATATATTCACATAGATTAGAGACTCAGCGCTGAATACAGAAGTTTACTGCAAAGAAGACAGGACTAAGCAGTTGTATGAGCTAATCATGTTTTCTTCTTGGCGTTCTAAGAAGTAGGTGACTATGTTTTACAGACTTGTCCTTCTACTTTTTGTCTAAAACACCACTCAGGGCATGTGACATGGTATTTAAGTTTACGTTGCTTATATGCACAAAACTGACAAGAGATCTTTGGATATGTGAAAAGCATGGCATTCCTAAGACTGAAGGAGCTTTTATTATCAATGCTGTAATACCTCAGAAACAACTGTCTGTGCAGGCAGCTGGCAGTTTTTCCAGTAAGTGGCAGCCTCATTCCATGGTCCATTGCCTCCAATGCTCACCAGATAATCAGATGATGTATCTATTTACTCCTCTGTGTTTGATAGAATACTTACATTACAGTGACTGATAGCTCATTTGAGACTGTTTGGCTCAGAGAAACAGAACGGCACTTTTAAATTATGGATATTGACAGTTTTTATTGTAAATTTCTATAATGACCAAGAGGGAAGTTCAGCTGTCAAGTAATGCTGTCTTTTCTTCTGATCTGGTGTAGCAGGGTTTTTTTTGCACACATAGTCCTGTTAGTCCTGTTGTGATTCATATAGCTACTAAGAGACACCATAGCATGAAACACCATTTTCTTTTTTTTTTTTTTTCATTTAGGCTATTCTTTTTTGTGGTTTTCCTAGACATACATAGCTTGTAGTAATAGAAGATTTAAACTCTTGATGATATAATTAAAACACTTGCTAATATATTCCAAGAAAAACTAACAGAAAGATTGAATTTGAAAAGATTTTAGTACTTTGAGAATTGCCAAAGATGTGCGGCAATTGATAAGAGGGATTTAAAGGAGAATAAAAATAACTGATTTTGAGAGAAATCAATTTATATGTTTAAATTTATTTATTTGTTTACAGAATAAATCATTAAGGGACTGCTCAAGTATATTATATTTGTATCAGTGAAGAAGCCATATGCCCTCTGCATTGACAAAAACTCAAAATACCAAATCAGATTTTAAAAAGAGAGAGAAGAAATAGTAACATAGGGTAGAAAAACAGGCTGAAAATGTAGGCTGAAGAATATGTACAGATGTTCACCCATCTTATGAAGCATATATCTTCAGACTGGCAATAGTTGCAAACAGGAGGATCTCTTGGCAGAGAAGCTGATTGTTGAAGTGTATTTCAGTCCGTCCTATCTGGATAGGGCTAATGTCCTGTAAATAGTGGTCTTTTATCATCTGAACAGGCAAAAGGTCATACTGACAGGCAGATAAGAATATTACCATGAAAAAAATATTATTATATACTTCCCATTCAAGTTTCAGAGTCTCCAGTCTGGCAAACTAGAGAAAACTACAGAGTGTTGTAGCAAGTTGTAGGCAGTTTTTGAAAAAACGACATAGTATTATTAGTCAATGTAAATAATTAAGCTTTAGAAAGAACAATCCCATAGAGAGTAGTCTATTTCTGGAGCTTGTAAATTAAGCTTACTGACTTAGAACTATCATAAGAAATAAACATGATATTTTAAGGATTTTAAATCTCAAGACACTTCAAAGATAATTGAAGTCAAGTTATTGTGTGGATCTTAAAACCTGAAGTATTTCCCTTACACACTTTCCTTATTTAGCTGATTACCAAAATTCTAAAGCTCAGTCACAACTAATTGCATTTAGAAAAAAAGAAAATTATGACTTTCTATTAACATACATGAAGATTTAATGAAAAAAAATAATGTTTTTTTCTTTAAAAAAGTCAGATACTAATGCTTCTAATATTTTCCCAGCACCCATTTTTAGTTTAATATTTTACTTTTCATAAGTAAATAAATAAAATGAGGCTATAGTATGGTTCGGATCATGTAGGTCACATTATCATGAAACTAACTCATAGTGACATTGTGCCACCTGAAATATTCAACCAACAAAGACCCTTGTCTCTCAGCCTCAGTGTCATTTTTAACTATGATTTAGTTTTTCTTTTTTTTCTTGAAGTTAGAACTAAAAAGATCTGAAAAGCTCTTATACTAACAATTGAAACAGTAAAAATCTGTGTGAAGTTGTCAAGTTGATCTAAGGTTAATAAAATGCTCTTTGAAGTTCAAAAATATTATGGGAGTAAGAAGGATTTCATGGTCCAGTCTCACAAACTCATATGAGTTTTGTCTATTTTCCTTTGTCAGGTAACTTGGAATAGTTCATTACTTAATCTGAAAATTTTGGTATTTCTGATTGTGTAGGGAGTTGATTCTAAATTTCAGCATAATGCATTAAAAAATCATTAAAAATTTAGTGAAGGCAATTATTTCTAGGTGTCAATTTTGTTCAGCAGATAACTCACTGTCTACCATGACCTGCTGTAAGGGAAGTATTTCCCTTCACAAAAACCTTGCTCAGAGCTAAGTGAGGTCTAGAAAAAAAGAGCTCCAGAGAACAGGGTACATACAGTCTCCAAATTCTGCCCTAGATTACTCTGGTAACTAACAACACAAACCTATTCCTAGAGTAAAATTCACCCTTGGGCTTGAATTTCAGAGACAGCATGCGCATGCTTCATTACTACTCATACAGGGCAAATTAGACTGAAATAGCATAATAAGACACTCTTTTATCACCCTTCATTTTGGCTAATCAAAATGTGGTACCGATTTGCTGTGTAACATGATAGTCAAGAAAGGGAAGTTGTACAACAGGGCTGGATAATGTGTCAGCACCCTCATTAAGGGTGATGCAAATTCAGTAAAGCAATCAAATTGAGAGCGTAAGTTTACAGCAGGCCTCCTGAGGTTGAGGAGGACTTTCTTCACTTGATTAGGTAAGAACTCCTAATGAGGAGGCAGAGTAGAGAAGATGCAAGAGCTGCCCTAGCAAAAATATTTGTTGTCCATAATTAGGAGTTTCCAGTTCTTGGCTCAAAAGCTACATAGTTTCTTAGCAGTATAGGGCAAAAAAATTAGTGTATGTAGAGGTGTTCTAATTGACTATGCAAAATCAAAACAAGCCTACAAGTCTTACATGATTTTGTTTCATTGAGAGTTTTTATCTGTACTGAGTAGGAAAGAGTGTTGGTTTGGTTTTTCTGATTTGTTATTTTGTTTTTTGGTTTTGTTTGTTTTGGTTTGTTTATTTTTTTATTATTTTGGTTTGGTTTTAACTTGGTATTTGTTCACAAGAGAAAATAGTATTGATAGATTGCATTGAGGACGTAAGACAGAACACACCATATTTATGTCCTATACATCCTGTTTTTCTAATTAAGTATTTTTTTACCCAGAAAGAGAATATTCTAGCTAACTTTACAGGCACTGTTGTTTAATATCCAGATCATTGCTTATAATGTGTATATAAATTTGTTTTTGCACACTTGGCACCTTATAGCTTATTCCCACAGCTGATGCCAGTATTTGTCACTGCATTGATACTTGGATTATTTTATAGTGATTAGTTCTATATTTCTATCTCCCTACTGACTAGTCTAAATATATCTAATACCCTTTAAACAAATTCATCCTGCTTCTTACTGACACTTGTGCTGGGAAGCTGATTATGTGTAAAAAGTTGCTTTGTTTCAAAGGTATAGGTGAAATGTTTATATTTCCTGGCATATTGTGTAATGAAAAGCATTGATCTTTACACATAAAATATCATGCTAAGTTTTGGTGTTACAACAGAAACTACAAGGTTTCCTGCTTTCCTTATTTTTCCCTTCCCCACCACCCAGCCTTGACACTTCCAGACTGTTGTCTCTCTTTTCTCTTCCAATTTTTTTTATTTCAAATTCTCTACCCCTCCGACCAATATTGATTTTTAACCATTTTACCTCATTTCAGTTAGGAGCTGCTTATTCAGTTGTCTGAATGAGATAAGGCAGGCACAGTTCCCTGTCCATAAGTAAAACCAGCAGAGAGGCTGAGTACATATTACCAGGAGGCAGGCAAACCCATGCATCTACTACAAATACGCGTATGTTCACAGACAGACACACAGCTCAGCACAGACACTCGGCACTCACAGGGACACAGACAACATCTATGGCCTTTTCCTGTTCCCCTCTCTGATCAGGATGGGAGTTCATTAGTGGAAAGTATAAATGACCCATTCTCCGCTGACTGGCAGTCAAATCCTTATACAAACCCATGCATATGGAATAGATTTATTTGCCCTCAGAGAGGGTTAGAAATGGATTTTAATGAGAAAATAGGAGACACTGCAGTGATTGGGTGTAAAAAATGGCCATGAGTAGAGACTGGCAACCTGTTTGTAACTGACCACCTTTTATGCCTTTTTCCCCTCTATGTCCCCATACTTGCTCTAACCCAAACCTCCTATGTCTGTATATTTCTCTGCCTTTGACTTCTCCACTAAATAACCAATAGCATGTCTTACATGACCTCCCAATATTGTTTGTAGTACTTTATCATGACTCTTCTATATTTCCATAATCTACTTAGGTCATCAGATGACAAATTCTGTTTCATTCTCTAATTCTTTTGACTTCATTCTGTGTAATACAGACAATAGGCTGTTCCCCTTTGTAGGGCCTCCTGGTGTATGCCACCTTGTTTCTTATTGCAGATTACCAATGCACTGATCGTTTTTTTCTCGGCAGACCTCTGGAGCAGACAATTCTGTGAGTTACCTGTTCACTGAATAGCTTGGTATTTTCTTCCACCAGTCATACTTCTCATCTTTGCAAGGTTCCTTTAGTGAGAGGAACCTTACGGTATTAGATTTTAAATAAATAGCTTAACAATTTTCTTGTTTCTCTTTTCCCATCTGAAGTCTTCTTCTCTCAACACTTCCTATTTCTATATCTATTATTTTCTACTGCTTTCTTGCGCCTAATTTCATACTTTTACCATTCACCTCTGCCACCTTATTCTCCATTTTATAATTTAATGAGTACATGGAAATGAAATATCTCATCTACATTAGGATTTAATCACAAATTTTATTTTAGCAGAATGGAAGGATTCATGTTGAGCAAGGGCAGAGAAGCAGTAATTATGTATTCTGTTTGGAGAGCAATCAGATAGTTTCATACATCCACCATACCATTCTAATTACAAAAGCCTATTATGTGATCATTTTTGTCCAGTAAGCCTTAGTTCCCACTAATATGACTTGTCAGACACCTGAATCTTCTCCAAATTCTGCTTCTGGTCTGGCACTACTTAACACGTATATTGCCCATTTGCTGCTAAATCTGCCTCTCCGATCTGTCCTGTGTATGAGACAGAAGGCTCACGAGATGCACCATAAGGAATACTCCCATGAAGCCAAGCAACATCAGAGAAAGACTGATCAGGCTACCGAGGTATCCAGCTATCAAGCCTATCAAGACTATGCAGGATGAAGTCACTGAAACTGAGAAAATGTCATGGAAACCAAGGAACAGATGATCCATACAAAAATGCACACAATAAAAAATCCCTCACTGATATTGCTTCCAATGAAATATAATTCAAGCATAGCAAAACACTGTCTTATTTCATTCTCTTCACAATTTATATTCATTCCATAATTAAAATATGTTAATAATATTTTCTTAAGAATATAGTCATATTTTGGCAATCAGGTTTCCCTCTTGTTCTCACCCACATGCAGCCTATGCTCACATGGAACACATATAGGCTAGATTCCAGCTGAAGAATGTCTCTCTACCAGAAAATATCAGTACTTAATAACCAGCATAATTTGAATAACCTAATTTGAAATTCATCAGACTGATCATACTGATTCGTCAAAATATTTCACCAAAATCATGGAACAAGGCATTTGAATATCCATGGCTTGCTTATAAGTCAATTCTCTTACTCATTTTAGCCATACTCTGCTTCTCCAGTATTAATAGAAACACAGTCTTCAATGGTGAGTTATGAACTAGGTCTTTTTTTTTTCTTCTGAAATGAAAGAAAATACTTCCTTTTCTCACTTTAAAATAAAGTTAAAATATATTCTAAACCAACATGGCAAGCACTGATTAACTATTCTCATGTAACTCATGAACACATAGCAGATACATCATTTTGCTAACAGTTTTTACTGTTGTGGCTGATACGAAGTAGAAAGAAGGTACAAATTCATTTGGAAATAAAAGAGAATTGTGGCTCTTTTACTGCTATATCTATGGATGGTATTAATAATAATTTCATAAAATTTATCTACTTAGGAAGGCATAATACAAGTATCATTATGTAAGAGAAAATGACATGACAAGATGAAAGAATTACAGATATTTTATTTTTCACTAGAATAAAAGCATATGACCTAGAACATGCAAAGTAATATTACATTTTAACTTCTTAAAATTCATTAAACACCACTGTGCATAATTAAGGCAAGTCAAATACAGAAAAGTCAGTCTCTTAAAGCTGAAGAACAGCATAGATCATGCTATTAAAAAATGTATTTAAATTAAGATCGGACTGCAAAGTATGGAGCGAAGACTGACCAAGAATTCTGAAATAAGGGAGGGTGGGAAATTGAAGAGGAAATTAGGTTCCATTCTATTTTCCAAAAATAATGTTTTCCTAAATCTGTCCAATGTGCCTTGAAATAGAACATACATATTTATTTCTATCCTTCAAAATAATGCTGGCAGGACTTCAGGCACATGGGGTTTTTTTTCCCTAAAAGCAGTGTTTCTCAGTATAAATAGATCCCAATTTTTTTCCTTTTTTTTTTTATGATTGTTTGTATATTCCCATATGTACTATTTGCAAGAATTTATACTCAGGCTTAAGAGAAATGACAGTCTGTTATGATCCATGTGAACATATAGCTCAGTATGACATTCAGAATGCCCCAAGGGGAAAAAGAAATCAAACAAAAACAAATTATTTTAATATTCAACCTAGAAATAGTTTCAGAAACTGAATGTCACTTATATTTGATAATCTCATCATCTAAAATAAAGTGGAATGAAATTTCACGTTAGATTTTCTGATGGAAATCTTTCTGTAGATATAATTGTAATTTACATAGTAGGACTCACAATATCTCTCCCAAAAATCTAGCCACATCTATTGCAGAAGCTTAATTTAAGATAATTCATTGTCTTATCTAACACTGCTAAAATTTTATACCTCATCTATGTATTTCAGAAAATTTTCAGGGTCCATATATGGGAATAGATACATGTAGACAGGACTATCTTATATATTATGTTGACAGCTTGCATATTGCTTTTTATGATTAAAGTCCCTTCCAACCCAAGCCCTTCTGTTATATGTATCTATGATATACAACCATATGCCATGAATATTAAAAAATATATTTTTCCTTATTGTGGCTTATATTTTGTAAATGAAGCTATTAATTTTCTTATTGCTTACAAAAACTATGGCCATAAAAGATTTTAAACCCTTTCAGTGTTTTGTATGTTTCAAAATTAAATCTAATTTGTTTGCATGAGTTTCATTGAAAAGCCAAGCTATTACAACCACAGAAATCTTGAATCAGTTAATCTGGGTGCTAGAAGAAGAAAAACTAAACCAAAAATGTCCTGTCTCAATTTTTTCGGGACAGCTCCATTCTTTAAAACTAAATCTTCCATGAACAAGCACTGTCATCTGTCACATCATAAACACATCTCCTTTGACATTCAAAGCTTTTTTAAAGGGACTGTTTTTCAAATGTCTCCCACCCCTACACCACACTTCTTTTGTTGCAGACATTTCAAAAAAACACTTGAAAAGATGGAGGAGGAAGTGAAATGAAGTTGCAAAATACAAAGTGCAAGTATTGCATGCATGCATAACCATCTGTAGGCCAAACTTTGAAGTCCCTGTTTGGCAAAACTCAAGCTTCTTATCCTTATTTCTTCAAATACTCAAGAGAAAAAACATTTCTTTCAAGTCATTCCTGGCAGCAAAAACATTTTGTCCAAAACAACCACACAGCAAGTGATTTAACATGTGCCAGGAAGAATTTGAAAATGGGAAAGCATGGGGGAGCACTTGTGAAATTACTGTTGCACTCTTTTTTTCAAATATATTTTTAGCTTGATAATCCCACATTATCAGAAAGGTAGATTTTTTTTTTCAGTACAATATCACTTATACAGTCTTCACAGTACAAGAACAACTGTATCAACATGAATTAAATTACTTATTTAAAGACATAAATACTCTGAAAATTAATACCTTTCTCCCTAGCCATATTTTGAGGGTTGCTACTCTTGTTTTGTTTTGCTGTTTTCTTTTGTTTTCCTCATACTAACAGACTATTATTAATAGTATGTAAGGAAAAATATTTGGTAGGTAAAAAAATAAAACCAACTACCATATGCACATACATAAATGTCATTTCTTTCCAGGTTATTTTCTTCACTGAAGGAATGCTGTTTGCTTTTTTTTTTCCTCTCTGAGTTTCCTGAAATGAGTGTTGCACCAGGAAAAAGCAATGTCTGCATTCTGAGTGACTGCTAGTGAGAGACTGATCAAATTCTGTTCAGATCAGGAAATATCTTCCATTGGGTTGAGATTTAAAAAGCAGAGTATATTTGGAGCATGTATCTCTATATATGTATAGAGTAATTTGCTGAAATCTAGTCAAACAAAATAGTGAGTTGTATCAGATCTACACTGATTTAGAAACCTTCCCCTGTATAATACACACCTTCTACTATTGTCACTTTACTAAAATGGCGAAGTTACACGAAGAGGATGTACATTAGAAACTTTCAGTAAGACATTGCAGCATAAAATACTGCAAATATGAGTGATTTTATTGTAAATTTATATAAGGTTTGGTAACAGGAAACTTAGGATGGAGGCAAAAAAGGTAAATTTTGAGAGCACTTAATTCCATTTTTTCCTTTTCACTCTTGATCTTTTGATTTTTTTGCATTTTTGTCCTATTATTTGAAAGTGACAGTTAATATCTCAAATTTGACCTATATTTCTTTGAGAGAAATGCGTGTCTTTCACTGCCATAAAATAATGATCCTTACCCGATAACAAACTTTGCAGAAATGCCTAAAAACTGTGTCAAATTAGCTCATTCTCTGAAGAAACCATTGCTTTATGAGAAAATGAGACACTCCCTGACTTTTTGGTGCTTTAGGCCATTGTTTGTAAGCTCAGTACAAATATTTTTGCTCTGAACATCCAGAATTGTACATGATTGGTCTCTTTGATCTTCAGTGAATCATACATTTACACCTCACATGAACTTTTGGGAAGCGGAACATTTTAAATTTTGCAAACTAAAGGCTATTCATTTATTATGCTCTTTTTTTTTTTTTTCTGCATGACAGGTTTTCCTCAGAACAAAAAATGAGCTTTAAGAGTCTGTCTTGATGTAAACTAACCAACACTGAATCACAGCTGTTTGGAATCAACACAGTGCAGAAAAAAATTTTGTGAACATTCTTTTGTCTTACCTAATACTGAAGTCTATATTAATATTAGATAAAAAAAAATAGATGCAGGACAATTGGGATATATCAAGGTGAGAAGTAAAAAAGAGGCATTAAGTAGAATGCAAATATATTTTTAAAATATATATTTTAATGTGCTCAGGTTCACACTGTAGCTCTCCCTTTAAAGATCTGAGAAAAAAAATGGTTTGATTTGGATGAATTTGTAATGTCAAACACAAAAATTGGGACAATGTAGCACAATCTATATACTGTAAAGGGAGCTTTAGCTGACTTGATTGCCTTGTGAATACTTCTCAGAAGCCTTAATTATGGAAGGTAATTCCAAATTATATTACCTTTAGGGAGCTTGCTTTGTTATTTCAGGCCTCTAAGCAGGTTTTGGACTGAAATGCTAACTTGTGTTTCTTCTGCTGTGGTGTATACTTGCATTAGGAAAAGAAACAAGAGAAATATAGCCCTGTCATTAGGAACAAGATGGGAAATTATCTGGCAGAAAAGAGAAAGAAAATGGAGGAAACTCAAAATTTGAATAGGTTATTTAGATTTAAAATTGAGGAACAAAAATAAACATTTCCTGGTGTTAAGTTGTATTGAGGGTGCATCTACCTACCTACGTGTCCAATAAAATACTCAGAGACTTCATTAGAGGCTGAAATTCCCTGATTTCTTTTGTGACAAGGTGATGTCTACACTGGCACACAGTCATGGCCAGTAGGAGTGGATCTGTAGAATGGAACAGCTGGTGCTCCACTCTATATATAGTTCACTGATTTTTTTTTTTTTTTTTCTTCAAACTGTCTCATCTCTGGTTTCATGAACTTAATTTTGGTACAGTCATGAATCACATTTTTCAGCTTCATCTGAGAGGAATTCCGTTTGAGCACTTGGGTACAATTCCATGATACACACTGAAGAAAAATAATGGATAACTGGGACATCCATTCAAAATCTCACTCTGGATGAGTAGTATAGCTTGTCTTTATAAGGATTCTGCTGACACATTATAGAAATAAAATAACCAGGGTGCTTTATCTGCCCCTGGGGTAGTCTTCATGATGCCTGATTTGGACCTTTTCCTTTCTGTGGAAATATTTTTTAAAAGGCGGTCATGAAAAAAAAATCCACTTGAATGAAATACAGGCACACTGACAATTTATATTAGCAGTCACGAGTGCAATGCTTCTACCCTTCTGCTACATTCTTAAAGAACATGAAGTTTTTCTTCCAGTGGGTAGTGGAAAATATTTATATTAATATTTGACTGTGGTGTTATGAGGATAAATAGAAAGCTCCTTTTTTTTAGTTCCATCCTAAGTCCAAAATTTTGTAAAGGTGGTATGGTTAAAGAATTTGAAGGAGAAATTTACATAAAGGCAGAAACTAAAATAGCTCAGAAATTTCTAGATTCCATCTGCCTTTCTTCCCTTATTTTGCATCTCCTTACATGAAGTTATTTAAGTCTATTTGGCAACATAATACATAATTTCCTGTCTTCCAGAAGACTTGTACTACAGTCACTTTTATTCATAGCTCTCAGAATTATGAAGAAGGTAATTTTATAGTTCAGCATTTTAAGTCAAGAAAAAAAAAAAATCCAATAACAGATTAGTATTATAAACTTGCCATTTCACGTCATGGCAATGACAGACCCAGGCTTGTGATAATCAAGTTTAGCTATAACCTTTCAAGATAACATATTATTTTTTTTATAAGATATGTTTTTTCTGACATTAGAAATTATTTGGGTTTATTTTCTTTTCTGTTCTTTTTCACAGAAAATAGAAATTTAATATTCACAAGGTGTTAGCACTAGTGCTAACAGCATTACTTCAATTATAATCCTCTTTTCAGAATTCATAGGGTCTCAGTCACAAGGGTATCATTAAGACAACTATTTTCTCCCTGGAAATCCAGTGCAAAGTTTTTATCATTTGTATTGGACTAGAACTATTTCTTTCCTCATTGTTGTTGGTAGAACATAATGCAGTCATCATATTTTCTTCATTACTCCACTGTTTTTACAATGACAAATTCCTAGGTACAAAAAACCATGTCCAATGGCGTCTGTTAGATTAATTTGTTGTTAATTTAGATTTGGAGTGGTTTACTGACCTGAGCAGACTTAAAAGGTTTCAGGAGGACTTAGATAGACTAAGAATTACCAAGGAACTTTGACCACCCACCATCTGTCTTTCCATCTTAAATTCTCTTCTACTTCTGGCCTCATCACAAGTTTCATCACATTCCAACAGCTTTTGATGAATTGGATCTACAAGTTTACAGGGAAGCATTGATCCAAGATACATTCATCTACACAGGAAAAAATAAATTCCAATTCCAGCACCTGGAAAATTATATCTTTGCTCATTTCTATAATTTCTTATTTAATTTTCTTCCTAAGTTAAAAATTAGGTAAGTGGAAAGGAGTCAATGAAGGAAGAGCAAATGAAGTAAATCCTTGGACTGTGAAAAATTGAGCTTCAGTCAAGGTGAGAGACTGATATAATTGTGTTTTTTGATTTTTTTTTTTTTGCCACATTATTATAAAGGGTTCTTCCTTCTAAACAAGGCATGAAAACTACCAAAATAGGCTTATATTTGGTTAGAAAGATCAGGGTCAGTTCCATGCTTTACCAATAATGCTCAATGAAATATTATGTATGTTTTTTTTATTATCAACTCTGTGAAAAGTCCCTTGAGCAATCATAATTAAATATCAGCCTTACAAATGACTGTAGATCCTCCACCAAGAAAGTACAAAGTTTTAATATAATGATTAAAAAAAAAAAAAGAAAATACTACAAAAAGTACTACACATAAGTTGTAGAAACTTCTTAAAGAATTAGTCTTGTGCAAGTCACAAAATTATGAATGTCAAATGGCTTTGTGACTGTTTCACATATGTTCCCTATAATGGTATACTCATTAATTCCTCTCATTTTGCTGTCATTTTAAAATTACTTTCACATCTGTTTTTGACAAATGGAGCTTTACATTAGGCAAAAGAAACTAGTCAGATCCAAGAAAAAAAAATGAAGCACAGCATAGGTTTTTCATATAGCTGATGAATTCAGTATTTACTAACTGGATATCTGCTATGCGGAAGACTGCATAGCAGGTAAATGTGAAGTCACACTTAGCTGGATTAAATCTTCCTATAAAGTCTCTTTCTGATTGGTCATTTCTTCTCAAATACATGGTTAAGGAGAGAAGCTTACCTAGATGAATAGAGTTAACTTTTCTGTTTTATTGGATAAAATGTTTTGGGATAAAGTGGGGAAATCCTTCAGTTCCCAGACTCAGTCCCTAAAAACAGTGTAATGACTTCAATTATTTGAACTAGGTATGAGGTTGTCTCTGTTTTGTACTTCTTTTACTTTGCTTTTTTTGATTTGCCTAATTGATTTTAAAGTGAATTACAGGTTAGATGTCTTTCTGGATTCAGTGTTTAAAGAGGAGAAAATAATAAATAAGAATTTAATTAAATATGATTAAATAGGGAAGTTATGTGGCATAGGCTTAAAGCTGTTCCTTAAGAGAAGCACAATGCAGACATGGTCTTATAAGAAACAATTTAAGCAACATGTTAGATTTGTCTAGCTGCATATGTATTAGTCCGGTACAAATAGTACTAACCCTTAGGGTCTAAATTATCTAGAAAAAAACTTCACTTATAACAAAATTTTAAGTTGTTATAAAGTCGCATGCAGACTCATACACATGTAATCTCACCTAACATCCTCACCTTACCTTCAATATAAACTCATCTTTTCTTGCCCTTTTGAGTCTTAGGGTCAAGTCAATATTCACTAAGAAGGAAGTGGGGAGTTGGAGTTTGAAAGAGTCATCAGCACTCCGGCATCACCACAGGGGAAACTATAAGTTTAACAGGGGTGCTCATTCTGCCTCATTCTAAAGTCTAATTTTAACTACTAATAATGGATCATAGGTGAATTGTTCACAGACACATAGTCCCTGTCATCATCCCATCTACAGCCACACACTATCATGGCCTTTCTTACAATGCTCTCAGTTCTCTATACTGAGGTTTTTTCTAGGCTCACAGTTTATTCTACATGTACTCATTCAGGTTTGGAACTTACTAGTTACAGACACCTATCAGAAGAATAGGTGTATTGTCATAATGTCATACAGAAGTAAGCTAAATACAAAACAAATTAAGTAATAATCACTTGGATATTTAAGAACTGCTGTTACAGCTAAGTGAGATAAATAATGCTGCAGAGAAGTCAGGACAAGTGTAGATACAGGAATTCTGCAAAATCAGAGGCCTTGGAGATTTTAGAGAAAGCCTTCTCCTTTATAGTAGCAATGACAGTACCATGTTTGTTCAGCTACAGACCTACACAAATAGATATTAAGTCTGTTAATGTCTAAAATTCATATTTCTTAACTAGGAAGGAAAGGATAGAAAGCAATAGGGTTTTTTGCCTTTCTAAGAATTATTTGTATGCTTTAGCATACATATTTAATGTTAATTCACAGAAAATTACTACAGTTCCTACCAAATGCAAAACATTTTGCCTATAGAATCACACTATCAGTCATTGATCTAGTCAAACCTCACATTTTCAATGGACAAAAAATAAAGGAGAAATACACAGCTGCAAAATAAGGAAAGAAACTGCTCTGATTACCTACAGCGCTTTAATTTTCATTTTATTCTGGGCAGGTGTATGTCCCGAGAGGAAAATGAAGTTAGTCAAGTGCTTTATCTCTAATTACTGTTTAATAAGGACACAGAATTACCCAGATGGAAAAACATTTTTGTCTTTCTTTGTGACAGAAGGGACATCAGAGAATGTCTTCAGGAGAAGTGTAAAATGTACAAGTGGTGTTTCCAAGTATATGCTAAAGGTGCAGAATATACTCTTCCTTCATTTTTTTCCTTAAACTTCCTGTGTAGTTAACACCAAGTAACTTCTCACAGTGTGCATATGATTTGTTTGAGATCCACATGTGCAAGAAGAGCAGGTGCATGGCCCAGGGGTCTGGAACCCAGGTTCCTAAAGGTTTGTCACTGCAAAACTTAGCATTATGTCACCTACATCCTCTTGGCTCTTTCCCAAATTCCTCACAGTGCATAGAAAACAGAGGCTGGTAAAAGATTGTCTTTATACATTCACTCAGAGAGAGAAATGTAATCTTTAGCTTTGTTTTATTGCCTCTGAGCTGGCCTTAATCTTTAAGCTGTGAGACCTGCAGAACTATCTCTCTTCTAATTTGATCTTTGTTCTTTATAATTAGGTTTAGTACAGTTAATAAGACAGTAATTGTATAGGACAGCCTATTAGGTGTGTAGTTGATGTCACTACTTAGGGTGGCATCACTAAGAATCTATGACAGTATTGCAAATTTAAATTCAGATTTTGATTTCAGATAGTATCTCCCATTGTATTGGTTGACAAAAATCCCAACACACATACTGGTGATCTACTCTGTTATTTGACAGAGTTATATCAGGAAATAGTATATTAAATATAATTTTAAAACCTGAAAAAAACCCCACCCTCCTGTCAATGAGAAAAGATTTTTTTTTTCTTTGTGATGAGTCTTTTTAATTTTATCTATTAAAAGAAAATATTTGCTTAAATAATCTGTGAAAAGTTTTCATGAATTTAAGAGATAATTCTTTATAAGACTGAAGATAAAAAACTCACACAAAAAACTTCTATGCACTACACATAGAAGGCCTAAAGAAACCCCAAATTCAAATATATATACAAATCAATGTATTCATTTCATTCATATTTTCATGCATGTCCTCATCCAAGGCCAACTGAATTTTGGACTTGTTTTCCATTGATTTCAGCAAGCCGCAAAATGTGGTTTTTACTTTGTAACTTCATTGTGTTTTGGTCCAAATGCATTCAATTATGCGTCTCCTAAGTGTTTTCAAACTGAAGTCCAAGGTTTTAAAACAGCTCCTCTGCAGTCCATATATAAAAATCTGAGATTTGTATTAATGCTGATTCAAATCAGAAATTATGTTTCTCATGGAAGTATAATCTGTGGCTTTATCTTCATCTTATTGAGCATATTTTAAAATTGTCTTGGCTAAAGTTTGTTGTTCAAAACAGAGGAGGAAAGTATTAGCATTATCCCTAAAAAATCCATAGCTCATTTAAAGATTCTTGTCTTCTATCCAAATTTATATTAAGACTGAACATCTCCTACATGAAAATAGCTTTACATGTACGATAATTCAAACATTCCCAGAAAATTCTGTGGTATGTATCTTTTAGGAGAAAAAAAAAAAATTGTGCAGAAAAGAGATAAGAATCATCTGGATTTTGTTTATGATGGTGGGATAGTAAGTCATACTAACAATGAAAATGCTTTTAATTTAACTAAATCTAAACTGTTTATCCTTCCACTAGATGTCTTGAATTACTGTATAATCATTTCAATGTTTCAATTTTTTTTCTAAGTCAAATACAGTAGTAAAAGACTACAGTATGATCACAGAGTTTTAAACATAAAACATTTTTAAAAATCTAAATTTCATCTTGAAGTCAAACCTCCCTTCAATATTTTACCATTATTTGTGAGAAAGTAATCAAATGTCATCCTATTTAATAAAAAAGGTAATGAAGTGACTCAAAAGTTACCAGATACTTACTAATAAAAGGAGAATCAAGATTTCTAAAAGTCATTTTCTGCTTTATTGTTAAAACATGCTGCTTCATAAGAACAGAAAGGAAACAGAGAATTAATAACCAAGTCCTGTTTTCATGAAGAACTTATTTATAAAAAAAAACCTGGATGAAATATTTTTAGAAATAGCAGTCTAGAGAGTATCAGACTGAATCCAAATGATTTCTTCTTCAGTCTTCTTGAGTCTTATAATGGTAAAACAGTGTAAGACAGGAAAATAAGTGGGAGGTATTCGTCCTTACTTTTTTTCCTTAGGCATATATATAAGCCACATCTGCAGCTGGTGGTCTTGGCTGATACAAGAAATGCTGCCCATTCCACCCTCTGTTCTGTAAAACCTTCAGAAAGAGTAGTCAGAATGGTCCCATGATGTAGGCACAGCCAGGATGGTCAGTTGCAGAGTCATGGATGTGTCAGTCTCTGCCATGGTGGGACTTTTTTCTTTGCTGGGAAAGGGCTCAGTAATGGCTTTAAGGGAATGAACTACTGTATTTGCTACTGCTGAGTTCTTCCCTGTAGGGCAGGAAATAGGTAAGTTGATTTATCGTCTTCCGGCTACCCTTCCTGTAGGTTTTCCCCTTATAAATTAGTGTAAACCACCTCTACAGGAACCTGAAGAGAACACAAATTGTTATGAGAGTCAACACTTGGGAAAAGAGGGTGGAGGGGAAAGTGTTAGCAGGTGAAAAATGTAAAAATGAGGCACAACTGGTAGACACTGAGCATAGAACCTTTGATGGGCCAAATGGTGGTCTGTTGTTAGACACACACACACACACTTTGTCTAGTGAGAAGGCATGAACTGTTTATTTTAAAATCTGACTCCACTTTATATAGTATTTTTACAAAGGCCAGGGATTGGGGGAGAAGGCTGACACTTCTCCCCATCCTATTGGTTAAGACAACTGTCCATCAGCTGTCCATATCTCTAAAATAAAGACTGCAAACTACCTTGAATTAAGGAAAACATTGCTTCTATTTATAACATCTGTGTGTGAGAAACTACTTAAGAACTATGAGACACAAACAGAAGGCTGAAAAATCAGGGCAACAGTGGTCTGCCTAGAGATGTGGCCAAAAAAAAATCAAGTCTCCCTGTTAGCAGGATCCCTTTCTTTAACCTCTTCTTCCTGATGGGACAGGGTGGTTATATAGAACTAGAACAATGTTGGCAAAAAATTAATTGAAACAATATTGATTAAAATTGCAGAATGTCATTCCACTTTTCAATCAGAATACAAAATGAAATATGATTTTTCTGAAATAAGAAACACTCAAATCAGTTGAGTCAGAGAAATTCAAAAGCAAACCTTCTGTTACACAATTAGGGGTTCCTCAATTATCAATAAATTTCTTGATTGTAACATACTATGGTGTCGTTTTAGAAGCTTTCTACCCATTTACAAGCTTTGTTCCCTATTTGTCATTACAAAGAAGTCTTCCTGTCTTTATCTACATTGCAGACTCCCTACTTTTTATGCCTTGTTGTGTACCTGCCCCACTTAGCACTCCAGGATATGTTACCAACAGAGTTTTCCTTATTTACTCCAAAAAAGAGAGCAGCCTTTTATTTTGCCTTACTTAGTCGCAACTCAAAGGCAAGATAAGCCTTTCAGGTTCACAAACTTATTAAA
>WBMY01012344.1:270079-296858 GCA_013397315.1 Donacobius atricapilla
AAAAAAAAGGTGACAGTCATTGCACATGTAGTACACAGTACAAAAACAAATGGGTGTTATACCATCTACTGCACTGGACAAGTCTGCAGTGAAAACAAAGAATTACCCTGAAGAGGACTACAAAACCCCCCCAACATGCTTTATATGGAATAGAAATGGATGTGAGATATCCTGAGACCTGCTAAAGGAAAGTGCAGCATGATTCAGTGGGGTTTTGCAGCCAAAGACAAGAAGCAAGTAGGACAGATGAACTATATATAATCTTGAACATTTTTGTTGAAAACAGTACTCTCTCAATGACCATCTATTTCCTCCTCAGACAAAACAGATCTTGAACTGCTCAAAATAATATAAGATTGTACTGATTTTTTGGGAGAGATGTAAAGAAAAAAGGACACCTACTGTGAATTCTTGTTCTTAAGAAACTGAAAGAGACAATTATGAGTTATTTTACTGCAGAAATTTGTTATCTAGTCTTGTCAGCTTTGTTCATTCCATATTTTAACCACATTATAAGACTCATAGAATCTTAGAATTATTTGAGTTGGAAGAGACCTTAAAGATCCCACAGTTCCAATACCCACACCATGGGCAGGGATACCTTTTACTAGAGCAGGTATAGTATATTCTTATCCTCCTTTGGAAGAATCATTATTTAATGTGAGTGTGATAGTTCCTTCTCCTGTAAGAGTTAATATTATCCTTTCTACAATATGCCACTAAACTAAATTCAGAAATTTTTCACCTGAACAAATTATTTCTTAAGATATGATGTCTTCTCAGAAGTAAAATAAATATTATATCATGGATAGTAAATCTAATATTACAGTTAGAAAAATGAAATTATTGCTCCGTATGGAACCTTATGCAAAACCTTGTTTATTTAAGGGATAATTTAAGAACTTCTGGAGTATATGTGAAGTTTCATTCTTTTTAAACTTTAGAACCAGCCTTGACTTATCGAAATTAAATTACTTAAGACAATTTTTTTTTGCATGCAAAAGGTTCTGGTTGTCCTTTATGACTTTCAGCATTCACAGTACAGAGGACTAAAAGAAACATTGTATTCTTGGGAATCTAATTAATCCTATCTTTATAAATAAACCTTCCTTCGTTTCTCAGCTCCACATCTTTTTCTCCAGGGGGTTTTGTGTCAGTTTTGTTCCAAGATTTAAATTTACAACTTCTCCAGTTCCTCTCTGATCCAGGAAATCTCACAGAAGTTCTCCTCTCAATCTCACAGAAGGTCTAACAGCTCTTTTTCTCAGAGCTTTCATTCTGTTTTAGTCACAGAAGACTGAGGGTTGGAAGGGACATCCCAAACTCATCTAGGCCAACCCCACTAGTGAAGCACATTCACGTAGAGCAAGTTGTACAGGATTACGTCTAGGAGGGTTTTGAACATTTCCAGAGAAGGAGACTACACAGCCCCTCAGGGCAGCATTTTCCAGTGCTCTGTCACCCTCATTGTGCAGTTTTTCCTCTTATACACCAGGAACTTCCTCTGTTTCAGTTTGTGGCAATTGTCCTTTGTCTTGTGACTGAAGTGAACCTGTCCTGGTCCTCTTGACACCCACCCTCAAAATATTTGTAGACATTGATAAGATCCCCTCTTAATTGTCTTTTTATTAGGCTGAACAGGCCTAGCTTCCTCAGCCTTTCAGCACAAGAGGTCCTTCCGCCCCCTAATAAACTTTGTAGTCCTCTACAGGACTTTCTCCAGTAGTTGTTTGTCTTAAACTTTATCTATATTAGTAACTAAAATGAACTAGGGATCACTTACTGATCCTGAGGTAAACTATAGAGCACAGTCAATGCCAAGATGGCTAAACACTTATCTTTCTTCACCCTTTACCCCTGAAAACATGTGTATATATATATATATATGTAAACTGACACTCTCCTTGTCCACAATCACACCTGGGAACATCCTGACAAAATCTGGCTGAATTATGGCAAGACTGTGCGCATGTTTGTAACTTTGCTGAGTTCCCACCTTGCTGTCTTGACTTTTCTGTTAGAAACATGCACAGGGATTTGAGGCTAGTCTTTCTTGTTCTTACTGTCCTGGAGAGTATCTCTTGCTCAGGGTTGCAAAAGTTGCTATCACAGTCTGAAAAAAATCTGCCTGATTTCTACTTGTTTCTTGTTTCATAGCATAGCTCAACAATTTTGCAGCAATAAAGAACTGAGGAAGAATTTATTTACTCTGTGGGTGACCATGCACTGGAACAGATTGCCCAGAGAGTTGTGAAGTCTCCTCCCTCACTGGAGATGGTCAAGAAATGTCTGGACACAATCCTGTGCAATGTGTTCAAGGATTGCCCTGGCTGAGCATGAAGGTTAGACCCAGACTCTAAAATAATGTTATCTTTACTTTGGCAAGAGATATTTCATTAAATGTAATTATGTGCTCAGTGGAGTGCTATCAAGCTTACCAATTTGTGAGACTCAAAAGAGAGGAAGCATCCATTACTCCTCAATAATGTAATTAAAAATAAGGAGAAGGAACTGTACAGAATTAGAGCCAATATGTAGCAGTGCATGCGGTTTCAGAAGGAAAATTGAAATGAGAGCTCTACTCCGCTCTTAGTCAGTGGGAACACAGAATGAAATGAACAGTTTCACCTGTAATTTGACATGATGTTTGAAAACAAAGCTTGAGTTTTTTGTATTGCAACTTTGTAAAGTATGTGCTTACAATATAATATGCTCTTTAAGTATCAGGAAGTTTCTGATACTTAAAAAGAGCTATAGATACATAAATTGCAGAACTAACTTCTATTTTAAAAACTCCAAAAAATTATTTCCATAAATTCAAATAATGCAGAAGAAATTTTAAAAATAATTTGTAAATTAAATAACTGAAAACAGTACCTGTAATCAACTGGGGAAAACCAGAAGTACTTCAAGTAACCACAAACCAGTTAAGTTTCTCAGTATATCTCAGGAGTCACTTACCAGATAAGTTGGTAACACTTTAAAAACTTCTATGAAACTCTGTTTAAAATGTTAACCTGTACAGCCAGTCAAGCACGACATTGAACCATGTTTCCTCTTGGACTTGGAACTAGCACTACGCCGTGGCTTGCTATCCTTTCACCATCATTCCATTGTCACATTAAAAGACTGAAAATTCTGAAAGATCATCACTAGTTTTTGCCAAGTAACAGGCACAACTATATTAAGTGTAAGTGGAAATGATGATGAAAAAAATCTCATCCTTATATTGTTTTTGCTTTCTGCAGCCACATAGGTGTATTTTTTAGGTTCTTATTTTTTATGAGTATTAGTTTTTGCTGTTTCATTGTGAAAAAGTCATTGAGATCTCCTTGAAAGAAGAAACAATTCTTTTGAAGCTTAGCAACAGGGCTGATATGCTAAATAGATGTTTATAATGTTGGCATGATTTGAGCAATATGTCATTTCAATTATCTCTTCAGAATTGTTTCCCAGTTATTATTTGAGACCTCAAGAGCAGCAGTAATAGAATGTTTCTTAACTGATTTTCTACAGTGAGGTCAGTGCTCAGATAGAAAAACACAAGTTTTGAATTAAAAGCAGTGAACCAGTAAATAACAAATTAATAAGGTTTAACTGATTTAGAGAAGAGTTTAATTTATAAACTGAAGAGAAATATTGGTAAAGGAAAGCAAGTAGGGAATTTGTTCCAGTATTCCAGGGCAGAACCAACTATTTTTTATTTTACTGTTTTCGACACTTTGTGCAATTTAGCAATGTTGCTTTTAATTACAGTAGTGGTAAAAAGTATTTACAAGATTATAACCCAATAAATTTCTATCTTCAAGCTATCTAATCTTCCAATTAAATTAAAGTAATTAAGGTGTTTCTCTGGTGCTACAAGTCCTTCCTCTTTACTTCTTTACTTCTTTACTTCTCTACTTCTCTACTTCTTTACTTCTTTACTTCTTTACTTCTTTACTCCACTAGGTGTGGAGAAGATAGAGATGGCAAGAACATTCCAGCAATTTAAAGAGGGAAAAAAAGGCTATTTTATTTCTTTCCCTCTTTTATTTTTTTTTAACAAAAGTTGCAGTCTTTGTGCTTAAATTTTCCATTTCCCCATCTATTTTTACCAAAAGATGAGATAATAATTTTTCACCTATAATTGTCGGAATTACACTTGTTATTATTTGACTGTGGGAAGAAAAAACTACTCCTTTAAATAAAAGGAAAAGGAAAAAATTACAAGTAACTCTGAAAAAAAAGTCTTAATGCATCAAATGTAACAAAAACATAGACATCTAAAAGATACAGAGTTTTTGAATACTGTTTTTTCATACATTGAGCTGATTGAATCAAAATTTACTGATTAAGATTGCTTCTGAACAATGAACAAGTTTCATGTTACATGTATTCCTTATCTGAAGTTACACAACTTATTTTAGATCTACTTCATTTGAAGTTTTTTGGGGTTTTTTTTTTGTTATTGCTGTTGTTTTGTTGTTTTTTGTTTTTTGTTTTTTTCTGTCCCACACACCCTTTATTATATGTTATTCCACAGGATTAGAATTCAAAACCAACATTAGGATTAAAAAAGTCAAAAAAGTCTTTCACTTCTTGTTCTTGTGCCATTGTATATTATCAAAATTTATTCAATTTTCAGTTAATCAACTGTCTTGTTTTATTGCTCCAGGCCTCTTGCTATTTCTTATGATCTGTATTTCTTTCATTCAATTCTCTGTTAGGCTGCTAGTAACAGTACACTCTTATTTAATTTATTTCTTCCAATTCTGACTTTTTCATTTCTCATAAGCTAAAAAACCCACCCTATTCTCATCGTTACAGGCTATTTGAAATATTCTTTACATTGTTTTGACATGGAATAGTCTTTCTATTTATATAACCATATACATATGCACACACAGATACACATAAACTGACACACACTAATATGCCAAACATAACATGGCAAAATTAGATAACAGTGAATGTGTCATAAAATTAAAATTGTGAGCAAATTTCAGTAAGATTCAATTTGATTTTTTATAATTTTGTTAGCCATTTCTTTTTTGGGCAGGAGGAGGATTAACTCCTTAAGATACCAAGTTATTTCTTTTTAACCAATTTATACAGCAAATTGTGCATTGAGCTGTGTTCAGCTTTCTCTGATATTGAAGCAAGCAAGACAAACAAACAAACAAAACTCTAAGGAGAGACCCTCTCATTCAGTTTTAGTTAATTTCTCTCATCACTTTTCTTCAGTTTATTATCATATTGTTGTATGCTTTAGACTGTTATGCTGCAGACAGCACAGCAAAGAAGGACATCTGAATCAACAGCAATTGTTTTCTTTAAGGTAAATTCTGGATGAGAAAAAGAGAATGCATCTCTTTTAATACATTTTAATTTGTGGTCATAATAAAGAAATTTAATACTTTCAGCAAAAAGGCAAGATGCTCTGTTTAATGGGTCTATAATAAGAGAATATAAAGTAGCTTCAAGTAGAGACTAAAGTAATAGAAAAATGACTCTCAGTTTTTTCAATTTTTGCATTTTTTAGTATTTCCCCTCCTAGGAGAAATGTTAAAATATATATTTTATAATACCTCCAAAGTATTATAAAAATTAATAACTTTACATAAATCAATGATAGATATATAGTGCATATGTATATGCCAGATGCATATGCCCAAAGAAGTTTTTACTAGAAAATGACATTTTTCTACAAAATCTCTGTACGTTTCATTCTGGTCCTTTTAACAAACAAATTCAGATAGGTCAGTAGCAGTAACAATGAAGCTTGAGATGTAGGCTTATAAATACTATCATTCTAATTTATCTTTTTATGACATTTTAGTGCTACACTTGACAGCTGTTTACAAATAGGCAGACTTCTGTTTCCCCTCAGAAAGTAAAAAAAAACCAAAACAACTAAAACCAAACAACAAAAAAACAACCCCAAGTATGGCTTGGAAAAAAGCCTAAGTAAGATATTTGAGTTTTATTAGTATTGTAAGGGCCTGCAGTCTCCTGAAACGTTGCTTAAAGATTAGCATGACATGGCAGGTGTGATCCTTCATTTCCATTTCTTTTTTCATTTTACAAAGTTCCTAATTACATGTCAGATTACAAGCAGGTAGAAGTTTTTTTCATATTAATTTTCAGTGTTGAAAGAATTGCATAACATCATTTTTGTTATTCTGTGCAAAGCCCCAGGATTCTCTTGGATTAGGGACTAGTTCTTGAAATAGCTGCTCAGTCTATACCAAACTGTCAACACAGAAAGCTGCGACTTAAGAATGAGAAGTAACACCATTCACTAGCAAAGGCAGATGTCCAGAAAATCTCATAAGCTATTTGAGTCAGCAAAACCATGTTCTTACAGAGGATAATAAGAAGGTGATCTGAGATACAGCATTTTTAGTGAACCAGTACTCTAGGTTTCAGTGTAATCACCCAGCCAACGGTTCTTTCATAAAGTTTCTGATTTCTTAATGTTGGAGGGTATCAAAGAAGAAATACTCCTACTGCTGAAACTGTTTCTCATTTCTTAGGAAGAACAGGATAATAGAGTAATTGTCTTTCATCTGGCAAGTAATTTTTGTTGATTAACAAATAATAGTCTTTTGTTTCCTTCACTTTATTAGAAATAAATATTATATAGTTTCAGAGCTCCAGAAAAAAGACCTTTTTTCATATTGCAAAAGAGAAAAATCAGTATCTGTTATTACTAATATCTTGGAAAATAGCTCTTGAATTCACTTAGTTTCATGTGCACAATAATTAACAGTATAAGAACTTGTATGGTCTAATTAAAGATATGAATTACATTCTACTTTTTAGAATGTATAATAAGAACTTTGAAAAGCAATGAATGTATGAATGGTTGTGGAGTTAATTGATTTTGTTTTCTTTAACAAGTCTTACATTTCCTGTCAGATACACATTGTTATATTTTACTAATATTACTATTATTGAAGCTGAAACCATATTACCAAACTCCTCTCTGATATACATAAACAGTACTTGTTTTCTGCTTTCAGTTATTTATTGTGTTCAAACTAGATAAGCAACTTTTAATCTACTTCAAAAATGTATTTTTGGGTGTTCTCTTATGGAGAAAAATGAAGGTATATTAGAGAAAAAGTAGAGCAATCCAAAACAATATTAAATAACTGTGTAAACCCTTCAGTGTCATAATTTATATGTATGTTTTGTATATTTTATTCATGAGAGCTCTATTTCCTCCACCATTACATGTTAATCCTGCTTCACTCTGTTTCACAGCCAAGACAAGCTCTTTCAGATTTTACAGCCAAGACAAGGGCAATTTGTAAGTCAAAGGAAAATCTAAGAAACAAACTCTGGAAAAATACAGTTTTTAATTTTGCCGTTTTGTCAGTGTCAGTTTAAATGGGCAAGACTTTGAGGTGTTGACATGAATTAACATTTTGCAGACTTAGGGGAAGTTCCACACTGAGCCAGAGTTTGAAAAGATCATCAGGTTAAAACATCGCGTTTTGAGCTACAGCAGTGTTAAACTGATGGAGGCATTTCAAATAAAATCAAGCTTTGCATAATGTGTCCTGTAATTTCTTTCTATTAGACATTGTTGGGGAGTTAAAAAGAGTAGGGATAGGAAATTAGGATGAATGTGGGGGAACCCACTGGTACAAGGAAAAAGGAGATTTTTAGAAAACTGAGAACAAAAATAAAATTGAAAGAAATAAATGTTTGAATGCTCAGAGATCTGAAAATTCAAGGGAGGAATTTTACTATCTTTCAGTGTGAAGTAAACTGCGGATAAAACTTTCCTTTATGGGAAGAAAAAGAAAATAACTTCACTAACAAAGAGCTTTGATATGTACAATAATGTATGACAATATGAATATGCAAACTATTTCTTTTAGAAATTTTCTCTTGATTCTATAAAAGATGTTTCACCAGTGCATAATTTTATATATACAAGGCTTTGAATATTACAACCTCCTCCCTTCACTGACATCCTTCATGTCCTCTGGTCTCACTCTTTTTACTTTTAAAGGCATGTTTATACCAAATCATTCTTATCACTTCAAATCTTTGCTTCACATATGGTATATCACATTTCTTAGGCTTTCTTGTGCATGGAGCTATCTGCCAGATGTTCCAGGGAACCTTTTCATTGTCTCTATTGACATATTCCATGCATTCATTTCAGCAGACAGCTGATGTCTGGGAGTGTATAGTATAGGCAAGAATCATTAAACATATCTTCTTACAGATTCAAAAGAACATTTGAGTATTTGATGAACTAATTAAGAAATGTTAGAAATTCTCATTGGTAAGCTATACCTTTTAAGTAAACTTCACAAGAAATTATTGTCTTGTGCTTATTCAATGAAGTTTGTACCTCTTGTGCTACACCTTGCACTACAGATTGAAATAAAAGAACCTCTGATGTTACTCATTTTCACATTGTTTAATATGTTCTAGTACATGGAAATATTGGAGGAGTGTGGACAATTTATGTATATATATGAATTTAGGTTAGTCAAATTTTCATCATAGTTAAGAGTCAATACACAGACTGCAGCCTGAGAAGTATTCCATGCCTCAGTAGGTGGACATGCGCCTAAGGAAGCTGCAACCCGTGGAGATCCCATGCTGGAGCAGGCTGCAGCTGTCTTGCAGAGAGCATGTTTTCCATGAGGAGCTGTGCACCTCTGGGGGACCCACACGGAAGCAGTCTGTTCCTAAAGCATTGCACGCCATGGAAAGGTCTCATGCTGGATCAGTTTATGAAGGGCTGCTGCCCATGAGAAGGACCCACCCTGGTGAAGTATGTGGAGAACTGTCTTCACAGGTGGCACTCCACGTTGGAACTGGAGAAGAGCATGAGGAGGAAAGAACATCTGAGACAACTGGCTATTAGCTGAGCACAACCCCCAGTCCCCCATCCCTGCATGCTACTCAGGAAGAGGAGGCAGGGAAATCGTGAGTGTCATCATGGGAAGAACAGAGGAGTGGGGGATGGACCACGTGTTATATGTTTTAACTTACATTGTTTCTCATCATCTTACTCTACTTTTAATCGGGGAAAAAAATTACCCAAGTGGAGTCTTTTTTTTTTTTTTAATATGAAGGTAACTGATGAATGATTTAGTCTTTATCTTGACTCACAAGCTGCTCAATCTAATTTTCTCCTCCCATCCTGTTGAGGAGGGGGAGTGAGAGGGTGGCAAGATAGAGGGCTTGGCAGCCAGCCAAGGTCAAACCCACCACAAGAGATTACACCTTTCATAACAATTTTTCTGGCCTTATTCTGTAAAAGAGTTTTAATTTCTTAGGGGAAAAAAAAAAAAAAAGCTATCTCTTTATATACTGAAGCTCACATGCCCCATTTCAGGCTCATTTTTCAACACTATTAGCTGCACAAAATATACTGAATATACTTGCACAAAATAGGGCTAATTATAGATCCTATTTATGAGTAATTCTATACTCTTCATTTCACAGTCTTTTGAGTTGTAGCTGGCACAAGAAAAAGAGATCAGCTAAAGAGCATCAGTAAAGGAAATCTTGCATTGCCAGTGCAATACTACTATCGTAGTATGAGGGCAATGGGATTGCTGCCAAAAAAAGAGTGTATGTACACCATAAACTGCAATTAGGCAAAGAATACTTCACTTTTTTTTTTTGTCATGGGGATACAAGAAAACTTCCAGGCCTAAAAGAGTGATACTCTGTTTCAGTGCACTCCAGAAATATCATGGAACAATCTCCTACCCAGACTTTTTTCTACCTCCGCAGAGTAACACCTATTGTGTTCTGCTACAGAGGAATATTACACTGATTGTAAAAAAATAACTAGTGATAAATGCGTATGTCTTATTTAATCAGGTTTAAAAAGAAAATTTACTGAAAGGATGTGTATTCTATTTAGAGGTAATTATTTACTGAATTGTGTGTGGATTAAATTAGGCTTCTCCAGAAAACAAGCAAATAAAATCTTTATTTGAAAGGTACTGTAGTTTGCAGAAGTGCCATTCATTATGCAATAACTTAAATCCCAGGAACTGACATAATGAAGATCATTTTTATAGTACTTTTATACCCACACACCACATGTTCCCTGACAGACTGAATAATTTTCAGCAGCAACTTCAGCCTGCTTCTACCAGATAAGGAAACGTTGTATTCAATCTCTTCCACTGTGTAAAACATTTCCTTCATTATGCTCCCATACTTCCTCTCCGGTCCCAAATGCGTATTGCATTGTTTCCTTAAGCTATGCATACATAATAACAATGAAGACAAATTCTTAATTGTATAAATGTAGATTTAAATGTTACATTTATGTTTTGTTTTGGTTGGTTGGTTGAAGTTTTGTTTTGTTTTGTTTTGTTTTGTTGGGTTTTTATTCAGCTGGAGTTGGGTAGAGTTTGCACTACTGCAAAAAGCTGCAAAATTAAAATTTGAATAGTTATAATTTTTTATTTGCATAACTAGTATACCCTATAAGCCTAAAATTGACCAGTTTAAGTAATTAAAGGTAGGTCTCTGATATAAGCACTGACTATAACTTTGGTTCTAGTAGAATTAAAATTACAGCACCATCTTGCGTGCTATCTTTCATTGCCATATGGCATTTGCTTTGTCAGTCAATGAAAAATAAAATTGTTGGTGGAACTTTAAGAACAATAAAAGAAATATACCAGCTGTAAAGTATACCTTTGCAAAACAGAGATATCTACAGTTACCAATTCATACATTATTTAACTACTTACTGTTTTTTAAGTAATAGTAAAATGAAAATTTATTCTGAAGTACACTGTGCTCCCATAAATAAAACTTTGTATTTTCCATTTAGAAAAGCAGCTTTTTTACTGCTAGATAATCAAATTAGCTCAAGTAAATTTCAGACACTTGTGATTATCAGACATTTCTCATATGCTGAAATCTGGCTTTTTAAAATCTGAGGGTGACTTTGTTGTTGTCAGAAATCTTCCAAATAAAAGCCCAACTACTTAAGGCAGCAGAACTAATATAGAAAGTTATGCAAAATAAAGAGTGAATTGGCATATCACTGCATGACTTTTGAAATATCATGGGCAGCGGCTTGGCAAGTAGATCAGCCAGTCCTCTTGAGGCTCTGGGGTGCATCTCATCAGGTTCTGTAGACTTGTGTAAGTTCAGGTTCCTCAAGTGGTCTCAAACCTGATATTCTGTTACAGTGGGAGACACTTTGCTCCCCCACTCCCTGCCTTGCAGTCCATCCACTTGAGAGCTGTGAGGACAGAGATAACCAGTGGATTGAAATTAAAAAGTTCTTGAGTACCTCAGCCTTCTCTTTATATGTTTTATTCAGTTTACCATTCCAATTAAATTTAATAATTAACAGTAATTTGCAAGTAATAAGTAACAATTATTCTTAATATCAAGTTGTATTAATTTACTATATGCACTTTAGAGCTTGAGTACTTGAAAGCACTATTAATAACACAGAAGTTGTTTGTAGATTCAGAAATAAAAAATTTGCAACTCATGCAGAAGTGGTAACAATTAAATAGAAAAATGAAGTACTACTTTGAAGTTGTTTTCTTCTAAGTCATTCATCACACTAATATGTGATGCAGGACTCCCACTAACATTGAATGAAACATTTTACAATCAAGGACAGAATTTGTCCCTAATGATATTATGTGATGTTTACATAAATTATTCTGTGCTAGTGAAGCAGAGAGCTCTGTTTAATGCAGATTTCATTAATAAGCAGTAACTTATTTCTCTACTATTATTCCTTTTTTAATTTATATTTGCTGTCAATCTCACACATAGCATTTCACTTGCATTCATATAGTGATCTATACTAAAAATGCAACGTGTAATCCAGTTTCATTCCATGCAGTTATTGTTTTCAATTTAGACTAGTAAATATGTGCTGTTCACTTAAACTCCATCCAAGCGGGGTCTATAAAGAAAATTGGTGGGAAACCAACTGGAAAATATGCTGTTCACTGGAGTCGTAAATGTTTGTTGTTGATGTTGTTTTTTTCTAAATGAGAACCATTAAAACACAAGTTTATGTAGGACATCACTCCTTCTGATTATTTTCCATGCTTTTTGGCAGGCATCAGAAAGATAACAACCAAAAAAAAACCTTGAAAGTTTAATGGGTACAACTTCTTAGTGAAAAGGTCTCATTATCTCAAATGAAATCAAATGAAAATGAAATAAAATTTGAGGAGCAGCAAGCAGCATATTGGTTATAATAATTTCAAAAACAGGTTTGAGAAATGTGAAGACACTTATCACTACTATTATTTCATTGTACGGAGTTTTCAGAGGAACCAGTACAGAATTCAAATGGGGATACATCTTATTTTTTGCAATATATTTCAAATCCATCTTAAGCACTTTTTTAACTTACGTAGTAGTATATCTGACCAACATTTCCAAAGGACTGTAGATACTGTTCTCTGCCATCTCCATGAAAAAATGAACAGAATTTTAAAAAGGAAATATAACTTTATCAGTGTTTTTTATTATTAATCACATGCATAAGATGGATTGGAAGTGACAGAGAAACTTACGTGTAGGTAAAAGAGGAATATTAGCTAAGCATGTTTAAGGGAATGACTTTACATGTGTTATTGCTCAAGAGTGACTGTTATGATATAATATTTGAAATTTCTGCTTTATACTCATAAACATGAGGAGGATAGTTAGCTGTGGATTTAAAAGTTAGGGCTGTAGTGCATCACTTCCATGAATGCAGTGTTAAGGCATGAGATCTGGAACATTAGGTGCATTCACAGCTGTTTTCCTCTGCCATCTAGGCTGAGGATGGCCTCATTCTTAGGAATCCATTTCCTGCTGACATTAAGAGACTCCTGACATGCAGGTCTACAAGCGTGAAACATCCTCTTAAAACATCTTTAAAAGTAGCCACCCAAATATTTTCTGTTTATCCTTTAACTTATACCATAACTGTAAATAAAAGGTATAACATATTTCTCCTAGTCGTTTAGGAGCCATTCAACCTGGCTGAAAATCTTGGAAGCCTTTGACAGTGACTCTCAGTGAGTGACTGGTGTTCATATTCTCCAGATTAAAGAAAGAGAAATAAGCAGAATTGTTCACTTTACAATAGCAAGTATTTATCTACTTTAAAGTTTATTCACAAGAAACTATTTCAAAATAAATACACCTATGATGTGTTGTATCAGTTTGACATCCTACCACAAAAGCATTTTATTGCACATAAATACGCACTATCTTTTACCCATTAGGCTTTAAACATGGTGATTTCTTTTTCTTATGCTTTGAAATACCTGCTGAAGACCACTACATTTCTGGAAGTACATCTCAAAAGAGAAATTTAAAGAATGGGTTTATTTCAGACAGCTGAAATAGTAACTTGTACTGTGTGTCTGATAGCTATAAATACAAACAACATTGCTGTAAATAGGGTAATAATACACATTCCTTTAAGAACTAAAACATTAATTTATTAAATCAAAAGGATAAATAAAAATATATACTATGTAACAAAATATAGTATAAGCCAGTATATTTACATCCTTTATCAACTAATTATATAACATAAATATTATAGATTAATAATATTTTCAAAAAGTATTAGTAATTTATTACTAATCCTTATTTTAAAATGTTATATTTACATGATAATTATACAGCATCTCATATTATTATATTACATTTTTCACTATATGTAATTAATATTATTGTAATTTCAATATAATTATATTGTATAATACAATTATATTAATCTATGCAATATAATAGTGTAATAATAAAAAGTGATTTATTAAATGCTTTAAGGATGCTTCCTATTCCTCCTACATATCACTAAAATCAACTGAGGCTTATACATATACTACTGTAAAAGTTTTTAGTTATTCTGCATGCATTAAGACTGGATTTTTTTTTTTGTTATTGTCATTTTAGTCTCTGGTAAAATCCTTTGTCAATTATCATAAGCCTGGAGCCCTTGTTGTTCAACTTCCGTTGCCTTTAAATTATGCTTGTTTCATCTTTTCTTGTTACATTTCAGTAACTGCCATAAAATAGCAGTGAACTGCTAGTCGCGAGAGTACAGGGAAGCCTGGGGCATTCGCAAAAAATATTATGGTTTGTAAGACATGGTTTCTACAATCTGTATGTGTCTCCACATGAGCACACTTCTATTAACTGCAGCCATAGAGGGACACATGCCTTGAGACAAAGGACCAAACACCTCCTAGGAACTATATCAAGCTCACAGACACACAAGAAAATAAACTTGGAAAACGTGTTAAATCATGCTACAAAAGCAAGAATAGCCTTTTTGTGTGTGAGAAGAGAAGCAAAGTAATAGAAAATTTCTTAAAGTTATGTACAGTTCATGTTGTCGCCCCATGGCATTGCAACTTTAAGACAGTTAAGAGGACATTTTCCCTTCAGGGGTGGTTTGCTTCATATGTTCACAAGGGTCAGAAAAAAAGGAGTTTTTTTTTTAAATGGTGGAAAGGAAAAACACCTGGAAGACTGGCAGGTGTGCGCAAAAGCCACTACCTTTGCTACCTTCCCACTAACACACAAATCTCAGAGAAACAGAAGTCCTACACCATGATATGGTTTGTTGCTAGGTGAGAGAGATGGAAACAGAAGCTTTGTTTTTTGGGGAATATTATGCATGGAATGCATCAAAGCACTCCAGAACTGTCAATAACAACAGATTTTTGAGTCCATATTTTAGTAAAAGAGCAGTAACAGTTTCAGGAATCCTGCTTCCACATGAAAATAAAACACAGCTACATGATAAAATGTTGGTCTCATACAATAAAAAATAAAAATAAAAATAAAANAATAAAAATCCATGTGTGCTCAAACTGTGTTCTTTTAGCAGCTGAAGTTCTTGCCAGATGGCATTTTCTAAACAATAATGCATCATCTATCCTCTAGAGATAGGATAAATCTAGTATAACCATATAACCAGCATGATTTACAGATTTTGCCCTGATATCTTAACAGAAGCATATTTCTGGATGTGCGTAATCAAGTTAACTGGTTCAGTTGAATAATCATGTCATAGATACATATGGTCTAAATATTGTGAGATTATGGTCTGAACAGCATTCTTGAGTTTATTCATGGATTTGACAGAGCATAATCCTCTGTCATTGCTTCTGCTCCTTATTGGACACAAAGCTGCAAGGGACTAGGAAATATCCTTCCATCTCCATCTTCCTTTTTAAAGTGACAGAAGTTTTTTCTTGTAAGTCCCTCCCCACATGTATTTTACAAGATTAGAGAAGTTTCACGGAAGTCTATGGCAAGAGAAGTTTCTCACTTTATCTGTTTGATGCCTTCATCACTTGAAGTACATGTCAATTTTTTTCTTTCAAAATGAGCAAATTTCTTCACCAGTACCTTATTATTTTATTCATCTGGGGGTTTAGCCTCTTCTGGGTTTTCTGGTCTTCCTCTACCTGGGAGTTAAACTAACATAGACAGGAATATGTTGAAGTTGTTGGTGCCAAGACTTCTCTTATACCTACACTGTTCTATTGAGTGGAATAGAGATACTTTAAACTGACACTCTTCTTGCAGTAAAATGAGAATTAGGATTATTATCCCCAGAGCATAGCTAAAGTTACTTATTAAGAAAATGAATAAGTAGAGGTAATGCAGAAAAAAAACATAGCTAGAATGGCATTGTAAAAGTCACTCACATGATGTCTAAAATACAGCAGATGTTGCTGGTAGTTCACTCGAAGATAAATGAGCTCATACTAGAATAAATTGATGCAAGGATTGCTAAAAATATGAGATGAGAGGCTAATAGATCTTGGACTATTTGTGAGATATAACTGCAATCTATACATCAAGTGATGGAAGACAGCTATCCAAACTAAGAGCAATCTTGACATATGAGTAAATTGATATAAACTGTGTATGAATACATTCAATCTGGAAAGGACATTTTCCATCTATCATGCAATAATATTCTATAGTACCTTCACTCCCAGTGAACTATGAGCAGAAAATGTTGCTATATTCAAGCATGTGTTTGATATATCATGAAATTAATTACACACTCATTGTCTTCAGGGGCTTGCAACTGACTCAGTGGTTCAAAAGTATGATTACTACTATAAATCTATATACCAATTTTAAAATTTAACTGAAATTCCTGAAGCACAGAAAAAGCATTTTCCTGAAAATGATTTTAAAAAAGAAAAAAGAAAAAAAAAAGAAGAAAAAAGGAGAGATATCACTTTCACTGAGAACAAAATTGCATATCTGTACAAAATCAGACAGGCAAAGTGATCACGAAAATGGTCTGTCTCAAGAACCTGGCTGAAAATTGAATTTTGTCAATTTTCAGTAATCTGTGAACTAAAAAATTTCCAGCTAGGCAGACTGGAAGTTGCATTTGTACATGTACACATATATGTATATGTATATAATTGCAAGGAATACAGCATGCTTGACATGTCTTTATCAGGGAAGTAATTATCCACAAAAAACTACTGAAATTCTGGTTAGGTGTAATATGCTGACCTTTGTTTCATACCAATACCCAAATAAGCTCAAATAATGAGGAATTAATTTTCTCAAACAGAACTTTTTGTAAATAAATGAGACAATAAGGATATCCAAAAGAAGTTCCATATTTGAGAAAAGGTTTATGAAGGAGTCTGTTAAATATGAATAGAAATACTTATGTCCATCTATTTATACATGTTCTATCAGGTTAGAGTTTTGATAAAATTTCAAATATAAGCAAAGAAAAAGGAGGTAGCTATACATTTCTTTCTGCAGGTGTTATAAAATATTGTTTATAAATACGGGGTTTGCATCTTTCTGCAGTATACTGATTGATTCTACAGTCAGCATTGTATTAGGAGTTTTATAGAAGATGTTGCATTTGAGAAACTGGGATTCAGGTTTGTCTTGGTTAGAAAAGACAGGTCTCTGCTAGGGAGGGCAAGACCTCCCTTTGGAATGGAGAATTCAACCCCCTTCCCTCCGAATTATTAAAACTTTGATATTAAGTCGGCTCTCAGGCAAGGATATGGGGATAGGAATAACAGCTCTTTACTAGTATGTATAACAAGGCAAACAACCAACAACAACTACAGCATTAATGATAAAACCAGGAACCTCGAGGGGCTTTTGTTTCATAAAAGCCCAGGGCAGTCTGGTCTCGGTGCAGAGCTCTGAGAGCACCAAGCTGGAACGGTGGAGAATCCTGGGCTGGTGGGTGGGATGTACCAAAGCTCTGCGGTGGTAGCTGGAAGGGTAGGGATGTCCTGGCAGGGCAGGGCAGTGCGGGGACACAGCGTATCTAAAGCAGTGCTGAAGAAAAGCGGCGGCAGTGGGACAGGGCCGGCCCAGCCCAGCAGGGCAGGAGGAGGAGAGCGCAGAGTTCCTGGGCACACGAGGAGATGATGGTAGATTTCCTCAGGAACGGACCCGGTGATGGCAGTGAACTCTGCCCCGCAGCAAGAGCAGCCCGATTGTTCTCTCTCCGATGCCGAGACCAAAAAGAGCAAAAGTTGCCCCTTAGTCCTGTCCTTTACCTGCCCCAAACCTTGCGGTGTCTCTTTTTCCCTCAGAGAGAAAAAACTCCCTGAGACCAAAAAAGGGTGTAGCCCTGGTGCTATACTTTCCTAGCCGTTCATATTGTTTTGGTCAAGTACCCATAAGTACCCAGCAATTAGTCTCCTAGCGACTTGGTGGGAAAAAAATCTATAGGGAAAAAAACAAATCTAACCCCCAACAAGGTTAGGATCCAGGGAGCTTCAGAACCTACAGATCCTGGGACACTGGTGCTCTGAAGGCCATTGCAAGGGCACCACAGCAAGGTGCCAACATTACCGACTCCACAGGTTTTATTCTGTGCCAGCTACAATGATGAAAACCTTTTCCACAGCAGTAAGCTACCATTGGGGTTAGCATTAGGGTTCAGCTTGGAAGGGCATGAGTCTACAGATCGCAGCACACTGGGGCTGGAAAAGGCATGTCAAGACAATCCTGGCAGGGCACCAAAATTGCTGTTCCTACATCTTTCCAAACTGGACCACCCATGGTGATGAGCACCTTAGCCCCAGGGACAAGATGGCATTAGGCTAAGAGTTAGGTTTAAGACAGGAGCAAGGCCTAGAACTCCAGGGACATTGGGACTGGAAATCTCATGCCAAAGGGACCATGGCAGGGCCACCACTTTTCTGCCACAACACTTTTTAGATTAGGGTCATGCATGGGGATTGTCACTTCAGCCATTATGCCAAGATGCTTTAATGTGAAAAATCCAAGAATTCTTAAATGAAATGAAACATATGGAATGGAAGGGAAAGGAAACACATCAAAATGAACTGAAACTTCATGAAATGATTTTTGCTGAAATCTTGAGATTTCCTTCCCTTTCATGAAATGAAAAATCAAAGAGTGGTGTGAAAAGAGGACAGGAAAGAAAGTAAAATGACATGAAATGAAATTTTAAAAAATGAAAATTCTGAAATTAAGTTAAACCAATGAAATGGAATGGAAGGGAAAGGAAGTGCATCCAAATGAGCTGAAACTTCATCAAATGATTTGTTTGAAAGTTTCCCAAGCCTTACAACAATAAAGAAAAAAGGAAAAAAACCTTTAAATTTCTTGAAAAATAACATGTCAAGGATAGTTGTCAAGGTAAAAGATAAAGGTGTTGGTGGGGTAGAGGGGACGGTTTTGTCTCTAAAGTATTGACAAAAAAAAAATCAGAAGAAACACATTTTTCACACGTCTTTGCCAGTGGGGAAAAATTAAAAGATGCCTGAATCTGGAATACTCTATAAAACAGAATAGCATTGTAGAAAAAGCCAGTGCAGCTGCCAACATTGAAAACTTACACAAAGGGGAGGTATGAATTAAAAGAATAAAGAGAATTCAAAAATGATAATCTCAGTAGATGGATTCAGAAAGTGTTTGGAGAGTTGTTTCATCAACAAAATGCAGAGGAAATCATAATTGACAGGCATTGTACCTTCTTCCCTTCAGTTCTGGCAGCAGGCCAAGGTATGTAATAGTGAGGTTCTGTTATGACTGCCAAATGCAGGTCAATAGAAAGAGTGGAACTGAGTGTAAGGCATTTTCAAGGTCATATAAAACAATATGGAGAAAATTTTCTGTCTTGGTTTTCTAAATGGGCAAGGCACCAAATGTAATAAAAGCAGACTTCAAAGAGGCAGACTGATGAACACCATGAATTTTACTTGGAGACCTTTTTCATACACAGCCATGCTAGGCAGGAAATAGGAGAAACTGCCTAAATTGTCTGATTCTGATTGTTAAAAATTAAAGTACAGTAAAAAAAGCACTGAAAATCATCCAGAAGTGAGACAGGTATGGGCTGGGATTGAGAAGCAGGGAGAGGTGAAAGCAATTAAAAGCCCCACTTGTATCTGCTGAACATCTGTAAGACTGAATGGTTTTCATAAAAAAAACTCCCTCCCTTTCTCCTGGTTAAGTTAGAAATGTTTCCTAATGCTCTATGCTTTTCTTTATATTCAGAAACACAAAAAAAAAAAAAAAATTTACAGTACACATAATTTAACACATCGTTTTATCATCTACATAAGGTGTCCAGTAGACTTTTCAAGGAAGGTAAAAAGGAAGACTAGGGGAAAGTATAACTCCTCTGCTTAGAAAATATTAGGAAAAAAAAAAAAAAAGCAGATAGAAAACAAGTCATTTTATTAGGCATCAGGATTAACTGTTTTCCCCACTATACATATATATATAATAGAAACCTTACTTGTAAATGTTGCAGAAAAAGTCATTGTAATGCAATGTAATAAAAAACCAAAAATCCTGATCAAGTATCGTGTATGTTTACATTTATAACTTCTGTAGAGTTCTCCGAAATAAATAAAGGGGAAAAAGAAAAAGAAATGTTTTAACATTTGGATAGACTAACCAAAGGAATGGGTAACAGTATGGCAAAGCTGAGGATAGCTGAAGTTTATTTGCTAAAAATATAAGCAAACTAAATACTTAATCCAGAACCAAAACTCAGCAACATCAAAAAGGAAGGACATATACAGCAGATCTAGTTAAGCAGCTAGAGCTTTGAATCATATCATCTCTATCTCAAGCAAATATTTTAATTTTGCATAAATGGAATAAGAATAAAAAAAAGGAAAACAGTGCATTTTCGAGCAGAACTTTTTTGGTGAATGCAGGTGCTTGTCAAGTTTTCTTCTGGATTAGATCCAGCAGACAAGTTTGGTATTGAAATGCCAAAAATCAATTAATAATCCAGTCACAGTCATGTTAATATTGTAGCAAGCAACAATTAGGACTGCAATGGGCTTTACTGTAAATATGTAAGCTGCTGGATAATTTATGTACTATCGTTATTAGGATAATAATTTTAGATAACAATGCTCAGCTTTACAAATACGTGCTTATGCTGTACTCTCTGCGCTCATCAGTCAAGCCCCATATTACAGCCTCTATAAATCTACTCTATTGGGAGTGATGATAAAACTTGAAACTACAATAAATGGCTCAAAAAGTCAGTAAGTGAGGTAGAGCCACAGTCCTGGCTCAGCACATACTGATTTTTTTAAAATATATGAAGACATATGCTATGAAATGACTGAGTTATTATCCTAATTTTTACCATGGCTGGTTGAATATTGAAACATCTGAATTTACTGGTTTTCTTGCCTTCCTGGAAATAAGAGAAGGGAAAACTGCATATGGAATCTTAAAGTCCTTATGGCAAAACAGAGATATCAAACATATTAATTCATGCTCATCTGCTGATGCACATATAATAGATGCTGTTTTATTTATTTGAAAAGATTAGGACTAAAAAAATTCTGAAATGATAAATGACAATTGAGGAAGATTAATTAGAAAAAAGGAAAAATGTAAGGATATAAGTGTCCTGGTTTAGGGCAAATTCTGGGAGGGAACCTCCGAACAGGACCCAAACAACCCCTCCCCCCACAACTGGTCCGAAAAAAAGAAAAGTGGAAAAAACTATTTATTTAACAAAAGGAAACAATATGAAACAATAAACAATAAAACCTTTAGTTGAAGTGAAATGGCAAATTGAGAAAAGTCCTTGCCGTAGATTCAGTTTGTCTTTCTCCGTTTCTATCAGTCCTTCCGGAGCTGGAGAAGAACTCTGTCGTCCCCAGCCCCAAAGGGGAGGGAGGGGGGAAATCCTTCAGCTCTTCTCTGCTTTTCAGTCCGGAGCCATTTCAAACAGTCCCGAGGAAAAAAAAAAGGGAAAAAACCAAAAAAAACCCCAATTCTCTGCCCTAACTAGCTAAACTAACTAACTAAAAAAAGGAAAAAAAACAAAGCAAAGCCAGACAGCACCGCGGCGGCACCGCCAAGACCCGGAGAGGAATGTGAGAGAGATAACATAGTTTTCAAAACAAATTGCACTCTAAGAATCTTCTTAAAGGTACAAAGCAATATACAGAACAGACGATTGGGGATACAGGCATCATAAAGTCACTCTAGGACAATAAGGTAAGTACATGCCTAGAATAAACAATGAGATAAAAAGAGAAGAAAAAGTATCCAAACAAAAGACATAAAGAAACAAAACAATTATGAATTTTGTCTACCTAGCTGGCATGGAACTTTGCATTGTTTTCTACACTACAATTCTTTGATCTGCAGTTCTTCATTTACTGTGGTCTCCATATAGAATAATGGATAACGTGTATGAAGTGGAGTGTCAGCAAGTTACTTATTAGAGAAAAAGAACTGTAGTGTCTGACTCAATATCACATGTAAGAAAAAAAGATGCAAATATATCCAGGAAAAAGTGTTTATGTAAATGTAGGAGAAGTTTCTGTAACAATAAAGAATATTTGTTTTGCCCTGGAGAGTTCACAGGTTTCATCCCAGATCTCAATAAAAAAGACACAAAAGCATACTAAAATTGTTTTAATAATGAGATTAAAAAATAAAAAAAGAAAAAAAATATGGAAATGAGTAACCTTTACCTTCCTTCAGGCTGGGAACCTCACTTTCATACAGCTTTCAACAGATGGTGGATAGATAAAGCACATTACACAGAATTGTCATCTGTGGAGTGCCTCAGACTCCTTTTCAAACCATGGTGCCACTATATTTAGTGTAAAAAACAAAACCCAGCTTCTTGCCTTGACACATCGGAATGTTGTCTCTATCTATTGCCCACCAGAGTCATGGCTTACCTGAGGAAAGCATGGAGTCGGCAATGATGGTGCCCTGCTATGTTGCCCATCCATGGCCTTTTCAAGTGCCAGTGTCCCTGGAGCCATAAGCTCTGCTGCTCTCTGAACCCTAACCCAAACCCTAAGGGCAGCTTGACACTGCTGCTGAGATCCCCATTGTGGCTGGCCCAGATACAAAAAGTGTAGAGTAAGAAATCTCAGTACCCTGTCATGATAAAAATCCTTCTTTCCCCCATTCACAGTAGTTTTCATTCTGTAACAATGGTGTTATTTTGTCAATCTACAAAAGATGAAGGCTTCCTGACTTAGAATACATAAATGAACTGCAGAAATATCATGCACCTTCTAGCATCTTTGAGTAGTTACATAAACAGCCAATGTATTTTCAAATTCTGAAGAGGGTCAAATTAAAAAAAAAAAGAAAAATACAGCTTATAATTTCAACAGAGAAGATAGAATTTATTAGAACTTAACCTGTAGGGATTGGTACACTGGTTGCTTTAAAATCATTCTAGTTTGAAAAACAGATATAATAAGAAAAACAGGGGATTTGTGTTTATTACTACAGAACTTCAAATACCCTGGTGAGGGAGCTGGGCTTGTTTACCCTGGGAAAAAGGAGACTCAGGGGAGACCTTGTCACTCTCCATACCTATATGGAAGGAGGTTGTAGCCAGGTGAGAATCAATCCCTTCTCCCTGGCAAGTAGTAACAGAGCAAGAGGACACAGTCTTAATCTGCATCTAAGAAGATTCAGGTTAGACATCAAGGAGAATTTCTTCATGGAAAGAATGTTAAGATTGGAATGGGCTGCCCATGGAGGTGGTGGTATCACTGTCCCCATGACTGGATGTGACACTCAGTTGTCATGCTAGACTGTGAGATTCTGTGAGGGTCTTTTTTGTTGTTTTTTTTGTTTTTTTTTTTTTTTAAATAGTATTTCCATTCTGATGGGCTGACAAAATATCTTGTTTTCAGCAAATTCTGTCTCTTATAGGGGATTTGATTTTATCAGCCGCTTGTCAGATTTACTTTTCTACTGTGGTACTAAACCCTCACTTTATATGAAATCTCTTTTCTGTGTGGCACACTTGCTATGATGCCTGAACAGTTATAGGTTGCAAATTATAGCTTGCAGTGCTAATATTTAGAAAAAGATGATCATCAAAATTCTAGAGATGCAGGGCTTGACAGCAGAACTTACGTAGCTAAAACCTTTTTGTTTTAATTTACTTAAACAAGGAAAAGTGTTTTCACTGAGCATTTTCTGAGGAACTACTGGTTTTTCAAATATGAAGTGAATGACTGGTCATTACTCTGAATCTACTAAATTGCCCTAAGTAATTTGTGGAAAACTGCATGAAAGCCATGCAAATATATTCATGTCCTTTGGGCTGGACCTAAATGATAAAAGAAAAATGTTGTTCTGGGGTGAAAGGCACTGCTTTAGTAAGTGAGATATGAACTAAAACTAGGTCAAAATTGTCCACTGGAAAAACAAATAATTATTATGGATAAAATCACCAAAAGCCTTGGATGTATCTGTCTACATAAAATAAAAAATAAATTAAACAATACAAATTAATTCTTAACGTATTTACATTCTTATAACATGTTTGGGGTGGGAGATGAAACTGTAATTGTAAAACAGTCAAAACCAGCTAGTTTGCTTTTCTGGGGAGATGCGACCAGTAAGCTTGCTGTCAGCATATGGCTACCATCTGAGTTGGAAAGCAAAAAAATCTAGAAAAACAACAGTCCTTTGGTGGGAATAAATGTACAGACTATCAAAATCTTGAGGAGGGCTGATTCTGAGGTTGATCTGCTGCGGGTGGTGGCTGGGCTACCAGCCAAATCAGACATCCTGGTGTGCTGGATTGAGTGTGCTTTTTCCTCAAGCTTATGGTGCTTGCCTGTCACAGCTGGACCACAGTGTTTTGCGTGAGTTTGTATTCCATGTAGAACGTGGATTTGCTGTAGGAGCGAGATAATGGAATAGAAATCATAATTTACCCACTCTACTCATATTCCGTCATAAAAAATATTTAAATAATAGAATCATAAAATCATTTGGGCTGGAAAAGACCTCAAAGGCTAGTGAATCCAACTGTTAGCCTGACACTGCCAAGTCTACCAATTTGTGTCATAGTTACAGGTCTTTTAAAGAACACCAGGGAAGATGACTTAACCATTTGCCTGAACAGCCTATTCTGATTCTTGACAACTGTTTCTATGAAGAATTTTTTCCCTACATCCAAAATACAATGTAATGCATTTGGCTGTTGGGGTTCTGTCCTCATGGCTACCTCAAATTACCTTAATTTTCTCCTTAAACTACCTTGAATTTCTCCATGACACATCTGATTCATGATTTTCTAGTTAAGAAAAAAAGGAGCATGTGAGCAGAACAGCTTGCAGTGATGTAGCACTGCAATACAGCATTTCCATTGCTAATCCTGGATGTCTGTAAGGCCTCAGGGCTGGGGCTTTTCCAGCCTGCTCTGTCTGAACTTCTGTTGACCTTCCTGCAAATTTGTTTTGCTTGGTTTAGCAGTGACAGAAATTTCCTTATTTGATCAGGTGACCACAGATGATTTGCTCTACATTTAGAACAGCACAACCATAGTTGCAGTAAGTATCTATTCTAAAAAATATGCACAGTTCTAATAAAATGCCATAAAATAGAGAAATACATATGTGGTAGGACAGCAGTGACCTGGAGAAGAGAGTACGCAGGACATGGTGCAGAGGAGTTCAAGCAGAGGGGTACTAAGAGATAGGAACCAGAAAAAGCACTGGAGACAATACAACGATGAAAGAACAACTGAACAATTGGCCAGTTAAAAAAAAATCTGGCATGGAGCTGGAAAATATTTGTTTTAGGGGTAATAACGAAAAAAACCCCATCTCCAGAGCATGTAGATACATAGTGAATTTGGATGTAACATGGAGCTTCAGACCAAAGAAGAAAAAAGAAAGGCTGTTAAAGTGTGTTATTAAATATGTCAATGCTACCCCAGCTGGTCGCTTAGACAGAGGTAGGGAGATCCATCAACATGAACATCATAGTCCTTCCTGTAAAGAACTCCAGAAGACCAAAGTCACAGCCAACCTGCCCACCTACAACAGACCCATAGAGAGCAGAATGAAAACACCAACCTCAGGGCCCAGAGGAGCGTTGGAAGGGTGGCCATAATACTTGGAATAGGGGACGAATCTGAAAAGTGTGTGCACCGTGATTTTGTCTGCATTCCTTTTTCTTAGAACAACTAAATCTAGACTAATGAAGATTAGAATCATTATTTCATCTATATCACAATTGAAATCTTGGCTTTGCTTACATAGAAGAGGTTCTTTTTGGCTTTCAGCAAGATTAGGTGTCTTATAATGACTTCACATTGCTTGATAATAATTGTGCTTGATAATAATTGTGCTAATTTTAGCAGTAAAGTGTGCATCTTACTGTAACCAATTTTAAAGAATTAGATGCTATTTTATGTGGCTTGGGAGAAAAAAAAATAATATAATCCTGTAAAAATAGTTTAATTGATAACCATCTTCAATAAAAGTTCAGCAACAAGTTTCATTCTAAGATCTACACAGACACTACTTGAAATAAGATAGTAGGAGGAAGGAAGGAAGGAAGGACAAACTGAAAAAACATTAACCAAAATCCAGCAAAACAAAGTAAAAACCCCAAATTAACCTCCATAACCCTATATAAATATTTGGTATCAACCTCTATATTAATGGTGATAACTGGGGATTGTAACAAAAAATATATAAAACAATAAATATAGTCAAAATAGTAATGTGTCTGGTTTTCTTGTCTCCACACAGATGCATTAAATCTTCATGTCCAGAATAAATAGGAAGCTTAAGTGCCACAATGGAGATTTTGACTGGATGTTAGAAAAGTTGGAACGGGTTGCCCAAAGAATATTATGAGTCTCCAAGACTGAAGGCTTTTGAGGGCAGCCTGAAAATCCATTTGACAACCATGAGCTAGGTAAGTCTGATCATGCTGTGAAGTGGATGCTCTATAGTTCTTTTCCAGCTGGTCTGCACAACACTGTGCCATTTACCTTTGATCAGCTGAATGTTGGCCTGGGAATGCTGCTTTCGTAGGACAGCTCCAGCTTAGTCCGTGAGAAATGCTATGTTTCTTTGTTTGCTCGTTATTTAATTTCAGCCTTTTTTTTTTGGAACAAATCCAAATTTTAGAAAGCTTCCCATGAAATTCAAACCCTATTATTGAGTCAAATTTAGTGCAGAGCTTATGTCTGACACCTTCCAGGGTAATAGCATTCCACAGTCCCATTACTTTTAGGATTCAGAAACACTTCAGAGATCTTCCCAAAACCACAGTTGGCTTTACACTGTTTTCTCAGCAGCTACACAGAAAATAGAGCTCTTGTTACTATTTAAGAACTCCAGAGATAGTGTAACAGGAAGTCAAGAAGCTTATGATTAACAAAAGGTCATCTTAGACACAGAAAAGGACAAAAAAACCCCCAAATCAACAGCAAAATAAATCTTCAGGTAATAGAGAAGCAGTTTGCAAAGTTACATTAAAAAAAAAAAAAAAAAAAAAA
>WBMY01012344.1:296886-308107 GCA_013397315.1 Donacobius atricapilla
AAAAAAAAAAAAGGAAAAGCAGCAGAAAAATACAGGACAATGTCACTCCAAATGTTTGTCCTGTTCTTTTTTCTGTGAGTTAATGATGGCCTGAGTACTAGAATCCCATGCTACAATCTTAGTTCTGGTCGTGATGCTTGTGTTACTGAACACAAGAGTATTTGCCTAGAAAAGTAGCATCTTTAATTATTTTTAAGGGCTGTAATTCTTGATTTTAATCAGAAAAAAAATTAATTTTTCCTTTTTTTCCCGAAATTCCGATTTAAAGGCATTATAGAATTGATCAAAATAAACATCAGTTAGTTACATCAAAGGCTTCATTTTCTTCTCTTAGACAAAATAAATCAAAAGAAGGTGATATGGATTTTATATACAGTTCTCATTCTTCACAAAAGAGATGAAAAACAGTTCAGAGACTAAATCTTGATGTTTGTTTGCAGATATGTTACTGATCCATCTCTCTTTTCACATAGGTAAAATCTGTAAACTGCTTACATTCTTTTTCTGTATATACAGATACATGTAGACACAGAGATGAGTCATGTGCTTTCCTAAGAAAACAATGATCTAGCATCTTTCAAAGGCTAGTGATTAATGCTAATATGCCTAATGACAGCAATGTACACCTGAATCAGGATGACAATTGTGTACTTGGCTTTTAAACTCATTTGGTTAGTCTTATATACCTGTTCTTGTCTTGGGGGCACTAATGCAAACATGTAAATAAACATAAATGATGGTTAAATACAGCCTTCCATTCTTGTACAGAATGCTATTTCTTAATTCAAGATGTGTATCTCTACTAAATATAGTATAAAGCATGTGCAGAGAATATTAGGCACAGAATATCATTAAAAGTCCATATCAAAGAATCCAGGGTGCAAAAATATTTCCTCTGCTCTTTAGTTTCCGCCTCTGGAGGTGCCAGAAAGACAGATACTGTTCTGATCTTGCACATAATAATTTGAAAGGAACAGAGGGAAAAATATTTCCCATCTTTATGGGATTTCCACTTTAATACTTCTTCAGTCAGAACAAACAGATTATTCAGAAGCCGACAAGGAAAACTGCTTCTCTAAAAGCAATTACTGTCTTAGAGGGTGTGATGACATGAAGGGTTATCCAACCTACAAGTGTTCATTACATACCTTTTTTTATACTGTAATACAATAAAGACATGGAGGTTTTGTCCTCTAAGAGAGACCCAACCACTCCAAAACCAGTGAACAAATAAAATTGATCCCAGAATTGGGCCCAGAGGGAGCCCAGGAAAATAATAGGTATCAGTTTCACTTTAAAGGTGGCCCATGTTGTGGGAATTATTAAGGGTAAGAGGGCTTTCAGAAAGCTGTGAAAGTAGGCTTTAGAAACAGGAAGAGCAGAAGAATTCAGAATTAGCTGCAACTGTAAAGCTTGAAAGTAGGAAAAGTTAAAATAGTATAGTAAGTAAGGACATAAAGCAATAGTTTGAGTTTTAGGATAGAATTTAAGATCGCAGAAAAATATGCAATATTTTTGGCTCCATCCTCTTTGTGCACAAACCTCCAACACAGCATGTCACAGAGTTTGGAGTCACTCAGGTGTGCCCAGTGAGAGTGAAAAGGCTTGTGCAGATAAACCAGCCTGTTTAAGAAAATAAAAGTGTGTACAGCCCAGGACGGTCTCAGAAAGAGAGATAAAAATTTTGGATAAAAATTAAGTTGTTTTTTTTTAATCAAAAAGACATAATAAAACATAAAACACCAGAACATCACAATTTCAAGAAGCTAATTCATGCTATTAATTTCTATATTTCACCTGGAGCAGCCAAACGATCATGATGATTTCTGTTCTTTCAGACCAATTCTTTTTTTAAATTTCTTTCCTGTTCCTGGAGCTAGAACAGCCAACAGCAGGTAGTGATCCTTACTTTCTCAGGATGTTTTACCCCTTACTACAAATAAATTTTAAAATGGCTTTAAAACTATTTGTTGTCATTATAGTTCCTTGCTTTTGCAATTAGGTTGTGCCAGTTTCTAGCCACTTAGCTGCACTTCAAAGATGCTGGGCTTTTTTGTTTGTTTGTTTGTTTTTTTTTTTTTCAAGCATGCTTCTAGTTCCCAGCTCCAGTTCCCATGCTCATAGTTCCCAGGCTGACAGGCAATTTCTCCATCAGTATTTCAGAAGGCATTTTCTTCTGGTTGGTAATCTTCCCCTTCTAAAAAGGTTGCCTTTCTGGCTGCTCATATCATAGGAAGAGGGAGAAAGGAGGTTTAATTCCAAGATCCATATTATTTATCTTTTTTGCATTCTGGAATGATCTTACTCCTTTTTAGAAGTGTCTCAATCTAGACAGCATTTATGACTCGTAACACTGGGAAAAATGCATAAAAAACACTTGACAAAATGAACAAGGAGGACCCTGGATTTTATGCATCTTTGTTGCATGAATGACATGTTTGAATGTCCTTACTGGAAGAGAAGGACTTATAATTTTAGCCTAACTGGAATTCATTATTCAGTAGTCACCTTTATTAAAATTATATTGTAATGAGAAGACAAAAAAATATATGTTTTGTTATCTCAGGCTTGCTCCTGAGGCCAGAAAAATAACGATAAGGAAAGAGGAGGGTTGGATTGTACATAGCTTAATACATGGCCTTGTGTATATAGCTATAGAGCAAAAATGTGAATTGGAAAGAGAGTGCAGTAGTACACATGGTCTTGCATTACTGGAAGTCATCCTGTATAGCTGCCAATAACTTCCCACCAAATAGGAAAAATATCATATAGTTAAGCACACCATTAGTATGCTTATAACAACATTTAGATTCTCAGTGATGTACCTATATTCAGTATATGTCGATATTTAATTTTCTCCAAACTCTGAGTGAAAGGGCTTTTTAGAACCCTTTTCAGAATTGCTTAAAAATGTGTTTGTGTCTGAAATCTGCAATGTCTTTTCTTCAAAAGGAAATTCCAGGCTGTTAAATTATGCAACTAAGGTTAAAAAGACTCTGTACTGCTTCTGTTTGTCTTACAAAAAAGAAGACTACAAAAAGGAACAGTTGGTGATTTGATCTTTCAGAGAAAAAATTACTGTTTTTGAAAAATATGTTATCAGCAAGTCTAAGGACCAGTAGCTGTAGTAGTATTTCTTTAAAAGACAAAACTATAATAAAAAAAAATCCATTTAATTGTCACTGAAATGAGGTAGAAGTGAGGCCTTTTGCTCTCTGGAGAATGGTAGGTATTACTACTTGTGATATCTGCTGTTTTAGATTGGGTTGTTTTTCTTTGGGTTTTGGGGGCGGTTGTTTGGTTTTTTGTTTGTTCATTTTTTCAGTTAATGTTACCTGCTAAAAAATGTCTTAAATTTCATTTAGATAATTTAGAACATTTAGATAATTTGCAGATGTTGTTGATTTGGGTGAGAGAGAGTTGATCTGCTGGAGGGTAGGGAGGTTCCTCAGGGGGGTATGGACAGGCTGGATTGATAAGCCAAGGCCATTTGTGAGAGATTCAACAGTGTCAAATGCCAAGTTCTGCCCTTGGGTCACAGCAGCCTCAGGCAGAGCTACATGCTGGAGGATGAGTGACTGGGAAATGGCCCAGCAGAAAAGGACCTGGGATTCAGCCTACTGAGCCAGTAGTGTGCCAGGTGGCCAAGGACAATGGTCTGTATCAGCAATAACATGGACAGCAGGACCAGAAAAATGATTGTTCCCCTGCACTCAGCATTGGTGTGGCCACACCTCAAGTTCTGTGTTCTGTTTTGGGCCCCTAACCACAGGAAAGAAAAGACACTGGGTGCTGGAGAATGGCCAGAGAAGAACAATGGAGCTGCTAAAAGGTATTGAGTACAACTAATGCATGTCTGAGGGAGCTGGAATTATTTAGGCTGGAGAAAGTAAGGCTTGGGGGGGACTTCATTCCTCTCCATCACTATCTGAAATTAAATTGTAGCCAGGTAGGGATTGATCACTTTTCCCATGTAACAAGTAAGAAGGCAGGAGGCAATGGCCTCAAGTTGTTCCAGGGGAAGTTTAGATGGGATATTAGGAATAATTTCTTCTCTGCACAGGTTGTCTTTTGAAATGGGCTACCCAGGGAAGTGGTTAAGTCACCATCCTCGGATGTATTTAAAAAATGGGTAGAGGAGGCACTTAGGTACCTGGCAGCATTATGTTAACAGTTGGATTCAATGATCTTAAAGGTCTTTTCCAACCTGAAGGATTCTATGATTCTTTCAGGTAATTCAAAAGGTGAATATACTTGACAAATTCCCAAATTGTCTGACAAACTCTGCACATGCTTGAACTTCTAAAAAGAACCTACAGTAGGTGTAGTCTGCATGCTATTAGCTGCGTTTAATGAAGGTCTCACCTCTGATACACCACTTTTTGAAGATCCATAACAAGTTTATTTGTATCACTGAATCTGTGAGGATTAGAGGATATATTTTTGGCATCATTATAACTTATATCAGTGTTCTCTTAAGGTTAATTATTTGTGGAAATAGGAATGATATCATAATTTGTTTTGGGCCTGGTTCCACCACTTTTCTGCCTTCAGAGCTGAAGCCGGAGAGAAGCCCAAGTAAATCAGTTAAGTCCCTCATAAATAACATAGCATTGATTTGAATGAGAATGGAAAACTCAAGTTCCCTCCTGTCAAATTCCCTTATGACTATTCTGATTGCACCCTTACATTTTGCCCACTTGTTTAATAGTGGCATTTGCTATTGAAGATTCTACAAATACATTTGTACCACAGTCAGATGAGATTGCTTATGAATGCCGAAATGAGAAATGCTAAAGCTATTTCTCTTCCTTCTTATCAAGAAGGGCAATTTCAACACTACAGAGGAAGATATTGTGAACTATGTTGTTTTCTGTTAGTTTGAAATGCTTGCATGTATTCTGAGTTCTTTAAGAAAATCACATCAGAAAGGAAAAGGCAACAACTGCCTATTATGTTTTATTAATATAGCATAAATGAAAAGGACACAAACAGTTCTGAATGGAAGTAGAGAAGATGAACGGAACAAACCTGCAAGAAGAAATTACTGTAAGCCTCGTGACTTGTTACTGATTCTTTTTTTCCAAAGTAAAGTATTTAATATTTCATTCTCCTCTGGATACAATTGAAAGAATTAAGTCTCTGTCCTGAAGGTATTATTAAATCCTGGAATTCTAAACTATTATCAGGAAGCACTGGACATAATGAGGGCCAATTTTGGCTCCCAACACATGTACTAAAGGCTGTCAGCTGGAAGCTTCAGTTAGAATTTTAGGCTGTATTAACTACATTTGTAATACTGATTTCATATTTTGTAAAAGAGAATGTTGATAGAATAGGAAATAATACATTAGAAAAAAAAAAACATTTTCAAGGTGAATTCAAAGTTGTTTACATAATTTTGAATAGCATTATATATATGCATAAATATGTATTTTCACATACATACATAGACAACAATAAAATTCCCACTTCCATGCTTCAACAGTATCTCTGAATTTAACTGTTTATTTGCTGATGAAAGTAGACATCTTTATTATATCATTGTTACTATCCATATCTCTTAAATCTCATCAGAATATGCTGCTAACAGTTAGCATAGCGTTAATTTTCTCCAGTAAATCTTCCTCAAAATCACCATGACAAACCAACTGAATGGTAAAGCTTTGCCATCTCATAAAGCTCTAATTATTTCAGTTTCATTTAACTTTTATTAAGGTACATAGAGGACAAACTAATTTATTTCATTTCCAGTCTTTTCAGTTTGACATAACTCCAATTCATACTTGTATTTGAAGTAGCTCTTTTTTTTTTACTAAAGAGTCATTTTCATAGCAAAAGAACATTCATGCTCAGAAATAACAATCATGAGAGAAAGCCCTATTGGCTGTGACAAATGTTACTTACAAGCTCTTTCTCCCAATTTCTCAGATATATTCAACTGCTTTTAACTAGATGCATAATGCCTAATGATCTCTGTGAAATTAGAAATTAGAAATCCTCATAGTAGAACTTCAATAACAAAAGAAATCAGAAAGATCCATCCTTTCCTGTAAATTCTAACTTTTAGGAACATGGATATAAAAGATCTGCATTTAAGAAATTCTATTTCTATTCTCTCTCCAAATTTTTGTTAACATCTGTGATTGTAGAGCTACCTGTAATCTTCAGAACATAGGATTTATATGGACAATGTGTTCTAAGAATCAAAACTGAGTGTGATGAGCTCTTTTGTCTTAGGAGCAACGTATTCATATCAAATGGCACATCTGCTTCTGATACAGCAGACAGCAGTGTGATAGCAATCTAAACAGGTGAAAGTCCCATAGATAGTACTAAAGGCATAACTTGCTCAGTAAGTTGAAGAGCTCAAAATAAAAGTCCTGTCAGTCTCACTTTGAGATTTGATAATCTATGTCTGGAAATGAAGAAAGATTTTTGGATATAGAGATTGCCAGATCTTGAAAAAAGATTATGAACTTTAAATTTAAATGTCAAAATCAAATGCCTACATTGTAGACACTGACAAGTGGAAAATCATCCCATGTGCCCATCACAGTCCATGGAAAGCAGGAGACAATTCTGAGTCAAACATGACTTCTTTTAGCAAGTTAATTCTGCTGTTTCAGAATTGATGTCAGTTACCATTTGAAATCCCCTAAGGGGCTTCTGACATTCACAACGGGTTTGCAGGTAAAGAAACCAAGACAAACAACTTACTTAATTGGTAGCTGAAGCTCAGGTGGGATATCATAGAGAACGTTTAATGTCATTAGACACCTATACAAAAGTAACTGACTTATCTTGAGGTGTCTATAGGATGATGAGATTAATTAAATCTTACAATGGCTTTTCTCAGGGATTGCAAAGGGAATCTGTGGTGATTAACTCAAGTAAAGATATCTGCCATGCAGGTGTCTAGGTCTGATTGTTAAATTACATTGTTTTACCCTGAAAGGGGGAGATAGTGATTCCTAGGAAATGAATACATAAAATGTGAAAGTAACAGAGTTGGGGATGTATAAATCTAAGGGAGGAGTAAGTGTGAGAGTAAAAGCATGGCATTAAAGTGCCTCTAAGTTAGTAGTTATGTAAGCTCCCTATATAGTTGACCCTATATAGTTGATGAACATCTAGTTATTGTAGTAAATGCAGTCCACACCACCAACACTATTATTTAGTTTGCTTTGAAGTATGCACCTAAAATACTACTCAGTTCCTGAAATATCTGCACCTAGAGCTAAGTCTCATTCTAGATATCTTCTTAGACAGGTAAAACACATCTAACAGGAAACTATCACACTTCTGGAACTGAAGACCAGAAATCTTATATTTACATAATTGCATTCTACCTAAAGCTGACTATACTGACAAGTATAGAATTCAATTGGGACAGACCTTATTCCAAGTTAGTTGTATATTCACCACTTAATTATTTGCAAATTTAACTAATTTTGTCTATATGGCACTATAAGAATTTGGTATTATAAAGACCTATAGAATATATTCTGATGAGGTGAACAGCATGCTAAAACTGATGTCGACAACTGTAACTTTTATGTTGTTGTCTGTAAACATATAAGTAATTAGTTACTAAAGAAAAGTGTGGATTAAATAAATTTCAAAAATAAACCAAAATACCTAAACCTCCAGTTAGCAGAGCCCAAAAGATGTGCTCTAAAGTTTCAACATAGCTTAATTTTGCTCCAAATATCAGCTTTGACAATAATTGGCATTAGCATATATGTTTGTGATGAAATGCTCTTTTTATCCTTCACATGTGCTCTCTTTATTACTTTCATTTTGTCAAGTATTTTCTACCATGTATATACAACCTAGCTTTGACATTTTTTTTCACATTCCATAGCTAAGGCTTTCAGAAAATGGTGACATCACTAATGATGTTAGAAAACTATCCTGGTCTTGAAGGCCAGGACCTTTGTCCACATATTTTTTTTGCAGAGGATGAATATAACAAAATGCTCCTCTTCTGTTAGCATTATTGGTTATTCTCCTCCCCTATTCTATCAGGAAATAACTTTAGGCTGTGTGTACATCTAATGAAATATTCCTAACTCTACAGTAATTTTATTCTTTTAGGCAAGACCTGTAAGCTTATACCATCTATCCCTCCTGCTTTCCAGCAACTCACTTTTCATAGTATGAACCATATTTAAAACACACTAAGGTATACACAATTAAATAAAATGTTTACACTTTTCACGGAGACAGAAAATCAAGTTTTCAAATAATCTTGTATTGCACTGAAATAGCACTGCAAAAATAAACCACCAAAACAACCCTATTAATAAGAATATTCTTTGAAGTTAAATGCACCTTACTTTTTTTTGTCTGATTATTTTGGTTGCAAAATGGTTTACTGCCTTTTGTCTACAAACTTACTGGAGACCTGGCAGGTCATGACTGGTGAATTTCATGCAAGAATTATAAATTGCATAGACAGAATGATTCTGGGAGAATCAACAAGTTTCCAGGGCACTGTATCCAGAGATTTTTGTTATTTTTATTTAGCTTTATTTATTTTGTTTGGTTTTATTTGTGTTATGGTTTTGATTATTTATTTAAAACAACGTATTTGTGATAAAAATGGCAGATTTTTGCTGCCTTCTAATTAAAATGCAGAGACTAATATGAAATAGATCTTTTAAGCATACCTTGAAGATATTTTCTTATCATTTGAATGGTTTTCTGGTTCCTGGGGAGTCTTTTGACAGCTGTCACTGAGGGAGATGAAGAGAGTTACTTATTTTTATTTGGTGATTATCTTAGCTGACATATCTTGTCATCTCAGGCATGGCCAGGAATCAAAGAAAACAGGCCAAAATGCACTTTTTTTCATTAGGCAAATCATTGTCTATTCTGGGTTTAGAGCTTCTTAAATCATTGTATTAGGGACTTTGGTGTAGAATGCCTATATCAAGAAAAAAAAATCTACTGCAAGGTCTGGAGGAAAGAAAAATTAAGATGTTACATGAAAATGTATTGAGCTCAATCTTACAGACAAATTATGTCAACTCTTTATTTGCTATTAACATCCTGATTTCCCTGACTGTGTGAAACACATCAAGGAGGTTTTAAAATGTGGTCAAAATACAATAAAGAATTACCTTTATCACATCCATCACCATGCACTCTGTCTGATGAAATGAGCTGGTCTCTCTGCTGCAGGACCTGAGGAGTTCTGGCAACAAATAAGAATGCAAAGACAAATAGTACAATAAATAAAAAAGAAATGCATATTTGTGACTTCAGGAGATGTAGCTGTTGTTATGAATTAAAGCAATCTTGCCTGATAGCACAAATATCTGTTTACTGAAAGATAAATAACCATATAAAAATGCCGTAAGTCTTAAAATGGGAGGGGGACTCAACTGCTCAAAGCAGTGTTTGTTAGAAGAAAATGTCTGTAAGGCTGATGCTGACATGTTGCAACAGGACTAATTTGTGTGACAGTTTTTAACTTAAGTTAGTTGCTTCTTTTCGTGATATCCATTTCTCATAACTTTCACTTTATTACTGAAAGAATTCACCATCAGATGTCAAATAACTACAAGCAGAGCACAGATTACCATCCAGATACTACATTTGTTTTATTTAATTGAGAAGATTCTGATTTTGATGTGAAACAAAACTCTTCAGTGAGGGTGGAAATAATTTCACTTCTTTTTACATATCTGAATTTGAACTGGTTGCCCAAACCAACCATGTCAGATAAGGCAGCTCTACCTATGAGTTACAGAATCACAGAATTAATTAGGTAGGAAAAGATCTTTGAAATCATTGAGTCCAGCCTACGACCAAACACCATCATATCAACCAGATGATGGCACTACCTTTCTGGTAGTTGTAGAGAGTGATAAGGTCATCCCACAGCCTCTCCTCCTCCTCTGTCTCCTCTCCTCTCCTCTCCTCTCCTCTCCCCCAGCTCCCTCAGCTGTTTCTTACAAACTGTGTGCTCCATACCCTTCACTAGCTTTGTTGCCCTTTTCTCAACCTGCTCTAGCACCTCAATGTCCATCCTGAATTGAGGGATTCCGAACTGGACACAAAATTCATTGTGTGGCCTCACCAGGGCTGAGTACAGAGGGATGATCACTTTCCTGGTCCTTCTGGCCATGCTATTGCTGATAGAGGCCAAGATGTGACTGACCTTCTAGGCCACCTGGGCACACTTCCTGATCATGTTCAATGGCTTCTTGATCATGTTCAGGTCCATCAGCACCTCCAGGTCCTTTTCTTCTGGGAAAATATCCANTTCTGCTGGGAAAATATCCAATCAGCCATCCTCCAGCCTGTGGCACTTCCTGGGGCTGTTAGGACTAGAGTGCAGGACCCAGCACTTGGTGTTGAACCTGATACCATTGTTCTCAGCCCACCAATGCAGCCGTTCCATGTTGCTCTGCAGGGCCTTCCTACCCTCCAGCNTCCTGGTCCTTCTGGCCATGCTATTGCTGATAGAGGCCAAGATGTGACTGACCTTCTAGGCCACCTGGGCACACTTCCTGATCATGTTCAATGGCTTCTTGATCATGTTCAGGTCCATCAGCACCTCCAGGTCCTTTTCTTCTGGGAAAATATCCAATCAGCCATCCTCCAGCCTGTGGCACTTCCTGGGGCTGTTAGGACTAGAGTGCAGGACCCAGCACTTGGTGTTGAACCTGATACCATTGTTCTCAGCCCACCAATGCAGCCGTTCCATGTTGCTCTGCAGGGCCTTCCTACCCTCCAGCAGATCAATACTTTGACCCCACTTGTAGTCTGTGCATTTGCTAGTGGCAAGCTCATCCGTATCATCAAGGAAGATATTAAGCAGGACTAGGCCCAACACTGATCCCTGGGGAACACCACTTATGNTTCTGGGAAAATATCCAATCAGCCATCCTCCAGCCTGTGGCACTTCCTGGGGCTGTTAGGACTAGAGTGCAGGACCCAGCACTTGGTGTTGAACCTGATACCATTGTTCTCAGCCCACCAATGCAGCCGTTCCATGTTGCTCTGCAGGGCCTTCCTACCCTCCAGCAGATCAATACTTTGACCCCACTTGTAGTCTGTGCATTTGCTAGTGGCAAGCTCATCCGTATCATCAAGGAAGATATTAAGCAGGACTAGGCCCAACACTGATCCCTGGGGAACACCACTTATGACTGGTGTTCAACTGGATGGGCGTCGTTCACCACCACTGGGTGGACCCAGCCATCCA
>WBMY01012344.1:309440-322341 GCA_013397315.1 Donacobius atricapilla
CCTCTCCTCTCCTCTCCTCTCCCCCAGCTCCCTCAGCTGTTTCTTACAAACTGTGTGCTCCATACCCTTCACTAGCTTTGTTGCCCTTTTCTCAACCTGCTCTAGCACCTCAATGTCCATCCTGAATTGAGGGATTCCGAACTGGACACAAAATTCATTGTGTGGCCTCACCAGGGCTGAGTACAGAGGGATGATCACTTTCCTGGTCCTTCTGGCCATGCTATTGCTGATAGAGGCCAAGATGTGACTGACCTTCTAGGCCACCTGGGCACACTTCCTGATCATGTTCAATGGCTTCTTGATCATGTTCAGGTCCATCAGCACCTCCAGGTCCTTTTCTTCTGGGAAAATATCCAATCAGCCATCCTCCAGCCTGTGGCACTTCCTGGGGCTGTTAGGACTAGAGTGCAGGACCCAGCACTTGGTGTTGAACCTGATACCATTGTTCTCAGCCCACCAATGCAGCCGTTCCATGTTGCTCTGCAGGGCCTTCCTACCCTCCAGCAGATCAATACTTTGACCCCACTTGTAGTCTGTGCATTTGCTAGTGGCAAGCTCATCCGTATCATCAAGGAAGATATTAAGCAGGACTAGGCCCAACACTGATCCCTGGGGAACACCACTTATGACTGGTGTTCAACTGGATGGGCGTCGTTCACCACCACTGGGTGGACCCAGCCATCCAACTAGTTCTTAACCCAGTGAAAGGTGCTCCTGTCCAAGCCATGGGCTGAGAGTTTTTAAAGAAGTGAGTTATAGGAGACAGTGTCAAAGGCTTTGCTGAAGCCACTGAGTTTGAACAAATGTAGTAATCTGCTTTTGCTGGTGATGACTTGCACTGTGAACTGAGCTTTTCAAACACTTTTAATAGACTCTACTCGTTTTTGGCTTTATGCCACAACATTCTGCAAATGGAATAATCTTAAGACCGTGCCTGAGTATTGTTTGGAGAAGGCTGGTTGCAGCTGTTCAAAACAGTCAAACTTGAGCTAAGAGCTCAGAGCTAAGATTAGGCACACAGAGATTGATTTATCTTTTTGTTCCTCTTTCACTGGGAGTACAGCTAATAGTATGAACTTTCTTGTTATAGCTTTTTTCCTTCACAAAAACAAGTACACAGATAAAAATTCAACATTTAAATTAGCTGGAGTGCATCCCACCTTGAAAATTTAAAATAGGTAATTATCCTGTTGTCCTTTGTTTTGTTCTTATACAGTTTCTGGATTGATTCCTGTTCTTAAAGGCAATAATTTGCTGACAGTTTCAAGTATTTGGGACTGTATTTTTAAAACAGAGTTGTGCCGCATATTTAAATTTCGTTTTGTTATTCTTTGCTTGTGGTAAACTGCAGAATTTAATTTAGTGGCAAAATAATCTAACAAGCTGTTTGGTGAATGAAACTGTCTTAGGATAGATATAATGTTGAGGTCAACATTCCTTAGATGGAATAGTGAACAGCTGCCTAATCAAGAAAGAAATAATTAAAGGAGTGTACCACACAGATGCTATTTGATGGGATTGATTTAGAGCTTGTGGATCTACCCAAACACTTGTCCATGCACACATATCAAATTTAAATGTGCATGAGCAGTTCTTCTGCAGCGTATTTTATCAACACAAATTGCTTATCCAGTAGAGAACATCTGTGATGGTGGAGCAGAAGAGGAAGTATGGGAGTATACCATGTCCATTCTGTGTTCATTTACTTTGAAGATTTTAGGAATCTACTTCCACCAAAGAAAAGCCCAGTAGTCAAGGATCTCACCACTCTCCAAAATAGCCCAAGAGTAACCAATTCACTTTCACAGCAGTTAAAATAATTTTACATGGCCTAGTAAAGCCTATTACAGTTTCTGTCCTTTATATTCAGTGATCATGACAAGTCTATATAGTTGCTCTAACTGAAAGCTTAAAAAAAGTAGATTCATATTGCTCTACATTGTCCATGGACACAAAAAAACCCAAAAAAGCACAACCAACCAACAACAAAAAAACCCAAAATGCCACAGAAAAGCCTTTATAGTTCAAATTCCTTCCACATTACATGTTAAAAAACGTAGGGATATTGTTTGGTATGCTGTCCTATACAGGCAGGGAATGGGATGAATATATTTTCAATTTAGACGTCAGTATATAACTACGCAGAAAAATTTGAACTTTCTTCTCAGCTATTATGTTATTGAAGTTCTCAGCCAAATAATGCCAGGAGAAAAACCCTATTTGCAAAGCTATTTAAGTGTTTGCTCATTTTCTGGTGGCAAAAGAAATCTATTTAAATGTAAATAATGAAATGCTAGAAGGCATGGCTGTTGGCATTAAACCCATGAAAAATAAAGGCAATAAAGTTTTGAATGTGCGCATTGAGACAAAAATTATGCTACTTGCTTATATTGTATGTTATATACACATGGGTATATGGGGGTTTTTTTCACAAAAACATAAATATACATATGTTTTATCTCCTTGTGATGTTTTTTGGGTTTATTTGTATTTCTGTAAATAAGTAGTTCAACATATTCTCCATCCAAAATTCCTCAAGAATTAATTTAATTGGTGTCCAGATTAAACTGCATCAGGTCAGTAAAATTTCTTTTGCTAAATGCTTATATTTCATTATGAACTTGTGTCAGGAAATGAGAACATTTACGTTTTCAAGTAAGACCTTTAAACAAGTTAGGGTTAAATTCCAAGCACTCAGGAAGGACATTTTCCAATCTTGTAACTGTAAATTCTCTTTTTGCCACATAATGAATTCTTACAAGTGTCAGTGACTACAGCATTAATTACATTAATTCTGGTAGGCATTCAAACTTAAAGCTTTATTTCCTTGTCTAGGTCTGTCAGGAGGAATATTAGTATCAGTTTATTAAATGTTTCATTTAGGTCTGTCTCTGCCATCTTCTCTTTATTCAGCCATTTCTGTTCATACCCAGTAATCTTTCTGAATTGGAGATAGGCCAGAAAAGACATTATTCATCACTAGGTTTTAATGTACCAGTGGAACTGCAGTGCAAGGACAGATTGTTATTTCATATTTAATCACTGAAGTGACTGAGACTTTTTATTCTATATTGTCAATATGGAAGAGCAAGCCTAAAAATAAGGAAAATAGTTTGTAAGGAAAGAATACATAATAGTGTAGGAGAGGCTGTCAATTAGGAGATAGGCATGGGGAAAATGATGATTAAAAGACCTGATAGGAAGCTAGAAAAGTAAAGTTAGAAATAGAAGATGAAAGGCTGACATACTTGATTTACTTAATGAAAAAGATAGGACCCTGATGTGGAAGTGATGTAAAATATTCAAGAGATATAGGAAAGTTTAACGAGGAGAAATAATTATCTTAAGAATGATTTTAAATGAAGATTTCTGGAAACCAAGTAATTCAGCTCAGTAAATATGGTCTAAAAGACTATTTTTGTCTCTAAATAAGATAGCCACACACTGATGTCTTGTTTGAGATCAAGTGCTACCAACTGGTTCTCAGGTACAGTCCCTAAGGCCAGTTGCACTTTATATCAGATTTTTCTCAAGGATTTTAGGACAGCTTCAAAGTGGAACCACTTAAGCAACATGGGCAATTAAGTGTGTGCTGTTCAGCCTCACTTATTATTTAACAAGATAGACTTCCCCAAAAGATTTAGAAGGAATGTAAAACATACCAGAGGAAAAAAAAAAATAGCCCAACCCCCTCCACCATCAAACAATCAAGCAAAAAATATTGAAACAAAACAAACAAGAAAACCACTAACAAAATCAAAGGGAAAAGAAAACAGAAACTGTAAAATGAAAATCCAAACATACAATAATAGAGTTCAATGGAAGCAGATGAAGGCATTTAAAAGTAAGTTACAAGTACACTGGGAAATTTGCTGCCATATGGTTAAACACTTTGTATGTGTGCCTCTGTTCTGACATTTGAATGTAAATTGGTAAAGGATGAAGCAGAGTTTCAGCCAGCTCAGATTATGGGACTGGTATCTCTCCACAATATCGGACTATCAGTTGACACAACCCTATTCTGTTGTCTGCCGTCTCTTATCATGCAGGCAGCTGAGGAAGAATGGGATGGTCTGTGTTTTTCTGCATGCATGGCTCCCTTTGATGCCTTTTCTTCTGGAGGTGCACAACTCATGTAGCTGCATTAGACTCTGTAATCTCTAATGGTTAATTGACTTTTCAAAAAGACGCTTGAGCATCGTCCCTTCTAAAAACCAGTGATATGCCGAAAAGCTATGTGCTGCTGGGGTATGCTAGCAAGGATGAGGCAGAAACAAAAGAGCAAGATGTGCTGACATTGAAAATAAAACCCTCCTCAACAAAACAAGCAAACAAACAAACAAAGAAATCATGTTATCTTTCTGACTTTTACTTGAATGATTTGGAAGCACAGAAATACTCAGTACAGCTTATTTTTATATTGACCATAACCTCTCCCTGGCCATTTGTTAGGCTTTAAACACCTTACTCAAGTGCTGGAAGGATCTGATAAAGACACTGAACTCTTGATTTTCAGGTAAGATTGTTTCAAAGAATCATCCTGATACTGAACAACTCTTCACCTTATGAGACTGCAGAGTAAGAAGAGAACAGGAGAGTTACATAAGAAGCAGCTACAATCTAGCTGACTACTGTCATTATTTTAGATTTCACACTACTGCCTCTCCTGAAGGCAAAGATACAGTCTTCTCTTTGTTGTTGTAGTTAGATACCCAGAAGAAGCAGATGGGTCAAAATTGGTCCGTCTGCTTTTTTCTGTCATAAACTGGAAAAGTTATTTGGATGTAAGTAGAAGACTCATAACATTAAGTTGAGAATTAACAAAAGCTAGAAAAAAAAACATTTTACTTTTTGTATCTTGTCCCTCTGAGAGGTTGTGCACTTCTTGTGTATTGAGAAGTTTTAATGTGATAAGCAAAGTTTTCCATTTATTAAACACACAGGTATAATATTAGTTGCTACTTAACTGTTACTATGTTTTGAAGTTGAGCATTGATATAAAATATTTTTTCCTACAAAATCCCACAAAAAATATTATGTCTCAAAAATTTGTGTAAATATGAGGACAAGGTATATTTACTATAAGAAATGCAACAAGAAAATTGCATTTTTTTTCTTTTATCCAAAAAACTGGATACAACAAAAAATATTTTATCATTTTATACAGATATTAAAAATTAAGCACTGCATGTTCTTATGGTAGTTAGGAATTTGTAACTTGTTTGTACTTTCCAAGCAACAGATTCCTAAGTGCTGAATCCTCAGTTAGGTCTCAGTAAAGGGCTTAGACTTTACTTCAAGTGTTTATGCAAAGGTGTTATGCAAAACCTGGCCCTGAGTTAGATCTACTCTTAAAGGTAGAGGAGGGAACTAAATAACTAAATAAGTATTTACAAAAACCAATCCACAAAACCATCAGGTTGAACAGGATTTATTCTCAGCACAAATATGTCGGAAGTTCTACCTCTCTCACCTAGGACAGCTGACCCAAACTGGTCAAAGCGATATTCCATACCATGTTATGTCATGCTCAATACATAAACTGTGGGGAAAACTGTCTGGGCAGGAGGTAAGCTATTGCACTGTGCACCACTTGTTTTGTGTATTACGTCCAACCTTTACCCTATACAATTTACATCATGCTCAGGTCCCATACTTTTCAATATATCCTGATTAATCACCAAATTTTTTTCCCTTAGCCTATGGGTTATCCCTTTAAAATTTCTGCGGACTTCATTTCCTCAATGACTTTGGTCTCCATCTGTAATAGCAGTCCTTCAGGGAAAGAGAGATAGTGTGTGCTGGTGAATTGTTTTATGCTGAAGCCAGTTCTGGTTCCATCACCACTGCTCTTAGCTGGTTCTATCACTACTATGGTTGCTTTACGTCCCATCAATGGTATTAAAGTAAAAAAATGGTCCATATTAATAAGGAATAATTTTTTATGAAACTGTGTTTTAAAATGCCTGGCTACCTCACTTGGTAGAGCACAAGAGTTTAATCACAGGGTCATGGGTTCATGGCCCATGCTGGGTGACAAAAAGGGATGGTGTAGTTTTGTCTATCAGGCAGCTAAAGACTACACAGCCCTTTTCTCATTCTGCCCCCCAGCACCAGGACCAAGGAGACAATCAGAAAAAGAAAAATTTTTGGTTGAAATAAAGGCTATTTAGCAGAATAGAAAATAAAGGGTAAATAATAATAATTGTTATTGTTATTTATAGTATACAAACCAGTGTTGTACGATGCAATTTCTCAAGACCTGCTGACTGATATTGAGATGGTTCCTGAACAGTGGCCCCCAGACAGCTCTCCCACTAGTTTATGGACTGAGCATGATGTCATACAGAATGGAATATTCCTTTGGTCCTGGTTGTGTCTCATCCCAGCTTCTCGTAGTCCCAAGCCTTCTTGCTAGCAGAGCAGTATGAGAAGCTGACGAGTCCTTGACCCCTGGTTGGCAGCAACTGAAACATCAGGGAGTTATCAACATTATTCTCAATCTAAATCCAAAACATTGCACTGTACCAGCCTCAGGGGATAAAGTTAACTGTATCCCAGCTCAACAAGGGCAAAAGTAAAAGGAGAATGCCCCATACTTTTTTTTTCTCACTGTGCAAAGAAAAGGAGCTCATACTGACTCCATGAAAGTAAGCTTTGGTAATAATAGCAGAATAAAGCACAGTTTTAACACAGCAGGATGACCTGGAAAACTACAAGGCTGGAACCTGAGAGCCAGTTAAAGTGCACATTTATACTCCTTTTACTTATGCATTTTCATCTGAGCCCTAATCATTTCCTTGTAAAGGCTTGGAAACTTAAAAACTTTATTATAAGCAGCCATAATTTCCTTATCCTTCCCTGCCCCCACCTCAAAAAAGCAACCTAAAAGTCCAAACACTAGACTCAGGAGGCAAACTATGTAAAAGGAAAGAGTCCCATACATGTGCAAGTCCTTGCCCTACTCAAGTCAAATAGAATGTCATGACTCATTTCAGTTTAACTGAAGTTTCATCCAAGGATTGTTCCCATAGGTAGGTGTAATGTCTCTGAACTCCCTAAGAAGCTGGCAAATGCAGCTTACCCCATCTGAAGGTGTTGCGCACATTTAGAAAAGCACAGATGGGTCTAGTAAGAGAACTGGGTTTTGTACTGCAGTTACTTGTGTGAGAAGAAAGCTGCTGAGCTGAACTGGATAACAAAGATGTTTCTTTCTTTCTTTACAGAATACTCATTTTACAGTTTGATTTTTTTCTCTGTTTTCTAGTTACACAATCTTCTTAAGATTAAGCACTCTCAATTTAATGTAATTAAGGTAGAGAATTTAAAGATCCTTTGTAATTTTTATTATTTTAATTGCTGTTATGACAGTGTTTTAGACCTTTGCCTTTTACAGGTTTTTTGAGTAAGATCACAACTAAGTTGTACCAAAATGTCATGGAACAGCTGGCATCCTTAGATTGCAGATGACTGGCACTAAGGATCATCACAGATAGGAGAAATGCCATTCTCTCATTAAAAATCACATTATTCAAGATTTTATAATGCCAAATCGCAGCACGTCATTACATTTGAACAAGCAAAGTTTAATTGCTCGACCAATTTTTTTTTTCTTTTCATGTGTTCTATCATGCCACTGTTCTCAGGATAAAGAGCCTTCTGCTGTGTATTATTGATGATATTTTTAAAATCAAAGGAATTACATCTATCCAGAATGATGCTGACATTTTTTTTTTAATGGATAATTGAAATAATAGCAAATTTGGAAGGGATTGTAGAATTACCTGACTCCTTTAGAAATATGAATGCAAATGAATGGCCTTCAAAGTTTTTAAACAGTATTGGGAGGAAATTTCCAGATTTCTGCTGTATTAGTTCTCAAAAGAGTGTCTCAGTTTTGTGAGTTTGAGGACAAAAGTGGGCAAAGTCCTGATGAATCTCGGTTCCTACTGTTAAGTAAGCCAAGGAACAGAGACCTCAACACACTAGAGAAAACTATGATTCTTTTAGCAGTCACAGACAGGCAATAATTTTTTAACTGAGATTCTATCAGATCTTTCTTTTAAGATGAAGCATTTTCATATACTCACAGATCTCAATAAGTCTTCCTTCCAGCATAAATTCTCCCTGATTCAATATTTAATCCTACTGACTTTTTCCCTTCCTCCTTTCCTTCCATGGAAAGTTATGAAGTAAATAAAATCAAACAAAAAAACACAAATCAAAACAAAACTACAAACAAAAAAATACCATTTTTGTTTTAAAAACTGACACTAATAAATGCAATAACAATAGAAATATTTACTTCATATTTATGGATATTTTTCACGTGCTAAAAGAAGTTATCTCCTTTCAATTAGTGTTTTGGATTCATTTGACATAAATTTTCATAACTTCATTCTTTGAAGATTAATAAAATGTTGTAGTATTGGCATCAAATGTATTTCAGACTTTTGAGTTAGCAGTTTGAAGAAAAAATTTCTACACCTTTTCAGAACACCTTTATGATACCAACATCACAAAGTCACCCCAGGACAACTGGTAACTGTAGCTGTGTATGGTATGAAAAGAAAAACTGAGTTTTCTCAAAGGGCAAAAAATGAAGAAGAAAATCTTTCTGATCTTCTGTCTGCTCTTAAAACTAAGGTTATAACTTCCTTGCAGACCATCATGCACAGAGCTGTCTATGTCAGTTTTTATATATTCTTCTGATAGTCTGTGCAGTGATTGACCCCAAACTTGTTCCCACTCAGTTTTTGTTAAAACTAAAATCATTTGTAAGACAAGTTCTTTTTATAATCTTGAAAGATCTGGATCATAAATCATGTGGCAGTCAAAGGAAGCACAAAAAATCTATAGCCTACAGCATAACACAATTGCAATAAACACACACAAAAAAATTACCAGATTTAAAGAGAAATAGTGCAACTCCATCTGCTTTGGGCAGTGTTTTTACAACAAATTTATGTTCCTTTTCCAAATGATAAATGTCATCATCTTACAAAGTACTACCATGAAAGTATTTCAAGATAGTTTGACACAATGAATGTTTGTAACATCATGAGAAAATGTACAAAGGTAATTCGAGGTGAAAAAACATTGAAAAGTATTACATTACATCTGCTAAATTTCAAAGTCACAGTTACTGTCAAGAAACCAAGCAGTAAAGGATAGACAATGCTCTTCATTTTCCATGTAAAATACCTTATGAAATAACTTTACATGATGTTTCTAGTACTTATTCTTCTGCTGTTGTGTATTAATTTTGCACTGAACTGGTAGAATTCAATACACTAACTTATGGGACTCATGGGCAAGTCTGCTGGAGGAGACATCCACCTGCAGTCCATGGAGCAAGTGGACTTGCTGGAGCAAGTGGATGGCTGACAGGAGGCTGTGACTTCATGAGAAGTCCATACTGCAGCAGGTCTGGGAAGTCTGTGGCCCCATGAAGAGGGAAGCCCACACCAGAACAAGTTTGCTGGCAGGACTCGTGACCTCCTGGAGTACCCATGCTGGAGCAGTGTGTTCCAGGGAGACTGAGGCCTGTGGAAGGAGCCCACACTGGTGCAGTTCATAAAGGACTGTCTCCCATGGGTGGGATGCTATGCTGGAGCAGGGGAGGAGAGTGGGGAGGAAGAAGTGGCACAGGCAACCTGGAGTGTACTGGCCACAATCACCATTCTTTGTTCCCCTATGACACCTGGGGGAGAGGGAGAGAAATTAGAAGGGAGGCTGAGCCCAGGAAGAAGGAAGAGACAGAGGAAAGGTGTTTTTAAGACTTTTCCTTATTTCTCATTATCCTACTCTGATTGGATTAGTAATGAGTTAAATTATTCTTTAGTCACATGGAATGTTAGTGTAGCTTACATAGCATAGTTCACCTTACCCTCTTCATGCAAACTTGTGCCTTGTTAAAAAAGCCTTCTTTACAACCCTATGATACTGCTGAGATACTTAGCCATTTTTAAATTTTTTTATTTTTTTCATTTTTCTCCAATGGAAACGGGGTCCTGGCAGCATGGAATATTTCAAAGTAACTTTTGGAGGGTTTTTTTCACCTTTCTTATTCTTATAAGAGTATTCTTATATCTCAGTTGAAAAAAGAGTTACAAACTGTATAACAATAAAGTCTCTGTAGCCTTGCAGTTATAAGCAATTACAATCTACCCTGAAAAGAGATGTACAAGAAAAACAAATTTGAATGCTATCACTTAGAAGAAATATGCTGTGTTTTTCTGAACGTTTTTAAAATTCTATTTTCCAATAGCACAATTGTTAAAGTTTTTATTTCCAGCTTTTTTTTTTTTTTTACATAATAAATATTGCTTTTCAGATGAATTATAATATTTAATTTTCCTTATTTTTGGTGTAATTGCAATAGGACAACCTTCTAGCACTTCAGAGGACCATTATTTATCATTACCACTCTATGATACAACTGAAATTTTCAGAGATGAGAAAGTTTGAAGTACCAAAAAAAAGCCATAGTCCTAATTGTGTGTGTGAGGGGTTTTGCATGAGACAAATTGGGGTTTTTTGGGTAATTTAGGTCATTGATCCACTCAGAATAATATTTTGATTCTATCCCTGATTAGTAGAAAAATAAAAGAAGATTCTGATTCCTATATTTATGTTAGAATAATTTTAGTCATCAAGGTGGGAAAAAAAAATCTCTTTTTAATCCTGTTCACTTTGGTTTATTGCACAATTTATTTGCCATAGCTACCAATCAAGTGCTTGTGAGATTACATTTATCTTTAGTAGATTTAATTTCTATAAGGATATATCCTCTTCAAAAGTTTCTTAGTCGCAGAAAGTGACTAAATGCAGCTGTCTTGAGTTTTGTAATTGTTAGAAGTTAAATAGTATTTCATCATATAGTATGCACATATGTGACTTAGAGTATAAACGCTACTTCAGACTAATTTGGAACACTGCTTACAGTTTGCATGCAGTGAATTTGCACTGCATTAGCACTAAATGTGATGCACAAAAGTGAAATATGCAAGTATAAAGCATATAAACTACTAGTTAATAAAAGTTTGTAAAGCTCTGTTGCAGCTTTTAATCACAAACCATTTCATTGTAGTAGGACAGAACCATCCAATTCATACAGTGAACAGGAGAAGATGTTGTAGCTGAACAATGCTGGATCTTCCTATGCAGTTCTCATATTTGTCAACAGAAATGGAGTTCATAAATTATGTAGTTATCTGAAAATTCCACTCTTGAAGGATTCTCTCACTGAAGAACCTATTTTAAAATTTCCTTTTATGTACTAATAGACTTTTAATTGAGTAACATGACTATGAATAACATAAAAAAGTGTAATGTTGATCTAGAGACCCTGACTATATTTAAGTCTGTGAAATGCTCCCTTTGACTGTAAAACCTCAAAGATCATAGCATGGTATAGAAGGCACATCCAAGAACAACAGCATTGACATGAAATTCCTTCTCCATGATTTGCAGAACTGGATAAATATAGTTGATCAATTATATAACGAATTACCAGTTTTTTAAAAAAAGTAATTCAAAAATATTGCTTGAAGAGCATCTGCTGATGGTTGGTCTCAGTAATGGTGAGAAGGTGGCCTAAAACCACACGCCATATTCTTATTTTTAGAACTTTAATGATTGTATGTAATATTCAGAGTTCAAATGCAGATTTTTACATGCTCAAGATATATTATTAATCTTATCAATAATGAGGTACCTACGTTTGACATAAGGTAAGCATCTGATTGTTATACATTTTGCTCGAAAACATAGCATACTAGTCCATTTACTTAAGCTAGAGTGCTACAAGACCTGGGAAACTGGAATGGAGATAAGTTTTGTGCATTAGCAGTCAGTCTGTGAGAGTGTTTGTTGTTATTCTTTTCCAAAGACAAGGTACTCTAGAAGATATAAAGCCAGCCATAGTAGAATATGTTCAGAGTATAATATAGAATCTGAATCTAGATTATTTTGATGTTTGTTTGCTTTTATTTCCCTGAATAATGCTTCACATGGCAAATTTGTATTAATATTTTTTGACTTAACACTACTTCTACTTCCTGATTTTAAACATATGAGTTTATTTTCATTTCTTTTATTGCCCCAGGACAAACTGAAATCTTGCTGCTGCTTATAAAGAGAGAAAGAGAAGAGAACCTGTCCAGCAGACTAATGTTAACATGCTGTGAAATCCATAGACACTCTTGCTCCCTGAGGAATAGGTGTGGTGTTGGTATCATGTTGCTGAAATCCTTTTTCTTGAATAAAATTGACAGATATGGTTTGAGCATTACAAGACATTAGGAATGGACTGAGGCAATATTAGACTTGCTGACATTAGGGATGATAAAACACTGGAATGTCCTTTTTTGGGTAGGTCTGAGTACTGCAGTAAAAATAAATGAATAAAGGAAAAGCAGTGGTCTCAATTAAAAAAAATAATTTTCCTTCAGATTTTGTCTCCTATCTGCTATTAATTTTGCTTCATAAAATTTCCATGCAGGTAACCGGAAGACTGTTTTTCTTTGGCTCTAATTAGTGCAAGTTTTGTTCTCTATATTCAATCCTCACCCATCTTGAGCAAAACCACCTTTAATAAAAATACTTTGTGACTCCATCACTCTTGAGAGAAAAATCACCTCTTGTGTTGTATTGGTTTAGCATAAATAGTAGGAAAAACCAATTGTTAATCCATTTTGGAACTAACAGCTAAGCTGGCCAATCAGGTAAAAGGTGTACACCCTCTGGGACACCGCTTAAAAAAACAGGAATCTTGGGAGACCCGCCCTCTTTCCGCGGACGGGCTGGGAGGGCCCCGGGCCCAGGGGCCGGCTGGCCCCGGGAGGCCCCGGGAGTCCCCGGGAGCCGCGGCCGGGCCGGGAGGGGGCCCGGACTCCCA
>WBMY01012344.1:322551-354122 GCA_013397315.1 Donacobius atricapilla
AAAATCCACAAGCCCTTATGTAGTCATATAAAAAGCTACATTTTGGGAGGCTCACATGATGCAGTGTCGGGCGGGCTGCATTAGTGGAGCTGGAAGTCACAAACAGACTGTGTCTCTTGTGGAAAGTTACCAGAAGAATCAGGAGGGACTTGTCTCTCTCAAAAGACTGAATCAAAGACTATTTTATTAAGTGATGCTGACTTAAGAGTTCTGATGTTTTGTCCCTTTGCATTGTTTTTCGTGGAAAAGTAGATTGTTGCTAGGGAGGAAGAGGGGTTGTTTTTGAGAGGGTTTCGTAGTTAGTTTTTGTTTGTTTACCTTTACTGTATGTTAATAAATCTAACTGTTTCTATTTTGAATTGAACCTGTTTTGCTTTTCTTTTAATCCTATTCCACTAAAATGAAAAGTAGGCGAATGTGATAACCGCTACATGTGTAAAAGTCATGAGTAAAATCTGTTCCTGTAGATTCTGCCATCTTTTTGGAATCAGTAGTCCACCTAATCTTTATTTTTCAGTAAGTGCCATTTAATTATTCTTTTTATTTTTAGGGAAAATTGAATTTCCAGTCTCAGAACTGAAGGCTTTGGTAGTTCAGCATAATACGTAGTTCCTTTGTGATTTTGATAAAACTGCCATTGCTTTTGCCTCTCTGTAAGTATATGGCATTACAACTGTTCTCACTTTCCCTTGAAAGAAAGTCATCTAAAACTTGTCCTTTACTCTCATAGGGAAAAAGAAAATTATTTTTCATTACACTGGAATTCCATTTTTTCTTGATTTTGTCTTAATTTTCATGTAAGTCACATTTATATCCTAAAAAGTTTGCAGGTTCTGTACAACAGTTCCAAGACATCCACTGATCAGTGCCATGCTATTCAGACCACTACCAGTCAATGCCGGTAGCAAATTCTTCATAGAAAAATCAAACTTTAGCCAATTATTGTGAAGGTCATCACACTGCACAGAGTTATAACCACTCAGTATGTCTTCTCATATGTCAAGTATAAAGAAAAGTAAAGTAAAGTAAAGATACTAAAGAAAAGTATCCTTCTCTTTCTGGCACTGGTGCACCCATTCCTGCCAGATACACACTGCCAAAAGAGAAGCTATGTCTCCAACACTCAACACCAGTCTGTCAGCCTTTATTCAATCCTTTCAGACTAGTCTATTTGACATATGGGCCTTCTTTATGTCTTCTTTTTCTGGGGAGTTTTCTTTCCATGCAAAAATAAAAAGAATGTTGATCTCTTTTCAAGACACAACTTTGTAGTGTTGTAAATGAAGACAATATAACACCTTGGGCCCCAGTAAGGCAGTTCACACTGTGGAGATACTGAGAGGATCATCTGCTAGGAGTGTTATGATTAATTTAGAGAAGAGACTGGGACAGCAGTTTCCTTTATTTGGAAAGAGTGGGACTGAAAGCTCTAGTGAAGACAACCTCTGTAGACCAGATGGCTCCAATTCAAAGCATTTATCACATCGGCTTTGGCTTGGCCACCTTGCGTTATGCAGCCAGACTTGATATTTCTCTTCATACTTATAGTGCACAACCTTGGCATGGGCATGGACATAAACACAGGAGGTTTGATCTGGTCTGGTTTTGCTCTAACACAGTTCTCAGCTCACCTAGTCATGACAGGATGCAGCAGCTGCATGTGGTATGGGAGAAAGTGCTGAAGGGACCTCTGTAGATGTGCAAAAGATTTTCTCAGGATTCTCCCTACATCTGTCAAAGGACATGTGATGTAATATTTGTAGAACTTGCAAAAAGGCTTCCCAAATGAACACAGGATAACAGTCTAGTGCCTTCCATGGAAACTCTTTAACTTCAGGGTACAGAGTCTTTTCTGAATCTGTATGGAATTTAGTGATCAGTTTTCTGAGATATTTGATATTTCCATCAAGTCACTTTACCACTTTTTTAATAGTAGCCTTGCTGAGAAAAAGGGTTCTTCAGTTAGTAATCAGTGCTGTAAATTGAGATTACAGCCCTTAATCCCCTTCTGGATTTAAATTATAGTTTCTTTCTTTTTTTTTAAAGAGGAGTTGATGTTGCTGTTGTTGTTTTGTATTTGTTTCTGTTTACTTGTAGGGGTTTATTTGCCAGAAATGGTGGTACTCAATATCTTGTACATAATGATTGGTTTTATATTGCTGGAGCTGAGATCCTGATCCAGAAACTGAGAGAAACAGAGATGAAGCAGAATTTGAGACTCCTGCTTTCAAGGCAAAAGGGCCACTCCTTGGACTATAAAATTAATGACTCTTCAACTGCTCAATCAAAGTAACAGGAAGTATACAGACAGGCAGGTAGTTAGGACATGTACATGGCAGATGCAGAAGAGAATGAAGGGGAAACTGAGCCTAGGCACTACACATGGGTATGTTATTGTGTAAAACATGTACATTAATCACCATTTTAAGTGAAATTGCTGTTACCTGTTATTGGCAGGTATTAGGCATTTTTAAAACTACTGTGAGAAAAGAGTGAAAGAATATTTATTTAGACCTGTGATGTGCTGAATTCAATACTGTCATCCTCCATATGCTGAGAACTAGAACCCTAGAGACCCCCCTTCTTTTTTCAGATGCTTGAATATCTAGCAGGTTTCAAGAATATGACGATCCAGGACAACAGAATAACAAAAATGCCACTTAAGCCCTTTGCTGTATTTCAACAGAAGCCACAGTAGTGGCTATTTATTTACTCTTGTAGTAACTGTCGCTGGAAGAAAAAATATTAATTCAAAAACTGAATATCACTTTAAGATCCCACATGAAATAGGAGATTGACTATCTGATTTTTACATAATGGAAAGTCCTGTAAATAGTAAATACCATTTAAATGGCACAAGAGTCTGCATTACCAAAATGACTACACAATTAAATGATATCTAAGTGTTTCTCTCATTTAATTATACTTCATAAACCTTCACAACAAGTTTTTCTTGGAGAGATTTCATGTTTAGATTTTATGTTATGGATGTTGTAACAGATTTTAGGTTGAACTTAAAGTATTTTCCAAAAAGAGAAGTAAAAAGAGAAGAATTTTGTGACTTGAATATTCTTGTGCAAAGGAAACTGCTTTTGCAAACTGCTTTAAATTAGTTGTGTGACCAGAGCTAGACTAGAGTTTCACATCTACATAAATATTTTTAGGAAAGATAATGTCAGTATTATTACTTTTCTCAGCAGAAGATCACCTTTTCCTGTGTTTTTTGCTAACAAAAATCCCTTAAAGTTCCTTCAATTTTTGAAGACAAAATATGTCACATGAAACCTCTTGCTCTTTTCCTTCTCAAAACGTAGGACTGTTGTTTAGGTGCTACAAGAAGCTGCTCTAATTATTTTCTACAAGTGTCCATTAGCCTAGGAACAACTAACTGCCTTTAATTGCTGGAAACAGCTGGGTAATTAATGCTACCCAATTAGTATAAACACTTTATAATCTTCTTCGAATCCTCCTGTGACCCTCCTGGGTATCATACCTCACAATTTGAGAACAGAACTGGAGGAGAAGTTGTGAAATCTACTATTAAAAGTGGAAAATTTGATTTCTGGCTGACAGAAATTTATATATCCTTCATCATAGTCACTCCCAGTGCTTATTATTATGATTATTTATATAGTAGTAGTTATCATCCATTGTGTCATGTTTGTACATTGCTGAGAACAAGTAGCTTGCATCCAAAAGTGCTCAGAATATAAGACTTTGATTATAGTCCATAAATCCAGTAATTAATCCATAAATCTGTTTGCCTGTCTGTAAAAAATCTCTGTGGAGATATCTCCAGAAAAGATATGGGAGTTCAGGCTGCAGGAGGAAAGGGAACCTTTTGAAGAATGCATGGCATGAGGAAGACTTGAGGAAACATTGTGGGGTTTTTTTACCCTAACTGTGAAGAACAGAAACAAATAAAATACAACACTGTCCATAAAGTTAGTATTTATTTTGTAGACTGGATTTCTACTGATGCCCTCCCAACTTTTCCTCAGGGCTGTCTGCACTGGATAGTGCAATAACAAAGTTACCTAAGTGTTTTGAAAATAATATGAGATTGTGACTATTGTTCAGGTGCAAGAGTAGGTCAGGCTGTGATAACCCAAGAAACTTCCCAAACTAGTCTGTTTCTTTTCTAAGACTAGCTCGTGCAAAGCTAAATCAGTTGTAGCTGAAGTATTCTGTAGTCTGAGCTTGTGTATATTTGGACCACAGAGTTATATGCTCATAGCCAAAACACTGAACCAGAAATCAGAAAAATTGTCCTTTTCTGTAAATGTCTTATGCTCCTTCAAAAACATAAGGAAAACACTGAATACTTTGCTCTAGCTCAGTCTAGCATTTGCCAGTGATAACGATGTATGTACATAAATATCTGAAAATGATTCAGTTACTCTAGGACTCTTAATATGTAGTCAAATACTGATATGCTTCCTTGTGTATGTCCAGTGGGATAAAATACACAGAAAGACTGCATTGGTAGGTTTGAAAGAAAATTATTTAAATATTGTTTGGGGGATTACATATTAGAATGAAAATTAGTGAAATTCACAACAACTCATTAGCAAGAAAGCCAGGAAGCAAACCCAATTTCCATAATCGATAACTGGTTAGACTCTTACTGACTTGTAGAATCCTTATTTGTTCCGTGCAAAATTTAGTTTGAAGAGGAAACTCTTAGTAGAAAACAAGAGAGGAATTTTCAGAGCCCACAAATTATGAAAAGCTTAGAACTGTAAACAGGATGTTGCTGACTTTCAGCTGGGTTGGTTGGGTTTTCAAACACATTCCTCTGAAAGTCCAATCATCTGTAAAATATGATTTGAGAACAAAATATCTGTGAATTGTGTCAAGTTTATTTCTAAAACCTTTTGTTACCTTCTTTATAGCCTGACAGCCCTGCCCATTAGCTTACTTCTTTTATTTTGATTTAAACTACCTTTTCTTGAAAATCCAAGCCTATATTAGGTGAAAGACTTAAAAAGATAAAGTGTTCAGAGACAACCATATTAAAGTGCATTAATTTGTCAAGAATTATTTACCTCACAAATTATGCACTCAGTTTGTGAAAAAAATAATAATTTTAACAAGTATGTACTGAAGCAAAAAAGTAAAACCAAGGAAAAGATAAATTGCACTGTCTACAGTTAACAAATCAGATGAAGTGACAGAAAGCACTTTAACAGTATAGACACATATAAACAGACACATATAAAATAGTTGCTTGCAAACCTGTAAATTTTATTGTGTTGTAGTTTTCAACAACTTGAAGGATTTATGAGAAGTCCTAATTTATTAGACTAACAACAGTTTTCTGTAATGATATCCTAAGTTTACATAAAGTTATGTGAATGTACTAACTGTAAGGCAAATTCTCAAGAGAATTTAGCAATAAAAACAATAGCAACCACCTTTTCAATATTTACTTAATACAGTTATTATTTCTCATATGTAGAATATACCACAAAAATATTTTTGTGACTCAAAACAATTTCTTTATTACTGTGGTCGTTTAAATGGTCAAATTATCTCTGAACTTAATTTCTTTAGTTTTTATTGGAAGACAAAATACTAAAAGTATTGTTTTTGGCTGAATATACTGAAAGGTAAGTAATTCATTATTTCATATTGCTGCTTGCCATTAGACAAGAACAAATATTGTAATGAACATGTGGCATGTACTGAACCTTTGCAAAACTTAAAAAAATATTNTAATAGCCAAGACACCAGTTTTCAGACACAGTGTCCAAGCAAGAGAAACAACTTTCTGTTACTTGGCTTAATGAGAAGTGAATTATTTTCCTTGTTGCCTTAATTACACTAAAACTACCATCTTCAGGCCATTCCTTGCCTGTGTGTATCCTACTATATCACTGTAGTACAGAGTATCCCATTCTTGGCTCTTTGAGATGTACAGGTAGGCCTAAACAGAGCAGAAAATTGAAAGGAACTAGTATCTGGACATTGGATTAAATTCTAAATTTTCATTAAGGATGATGGTCTATTTAACACATAGACCTTTTAAGGAAGACACCTGCATTTAGTTATTTTAGTCTGTCCTAATTTGAATCTGAAATCCATGCTCTTTTTCTGCCTTTATTTTTCCTATTTTCCAGGCCCACTCTAGGAAATACGTGGCACTTACTGTCCCATTCTTTCCCCTGAAATGCAGAATCTGTCAAATTAGGAGAAAGTGAGAACTGGGACTCTTGCGGCTGAGAAGAAAAGGCTCAGGGCAGAGTTTATTAAAGCATATAAACACCTGATGGTTGTAATAAAGATGAAAACATACTTGTCTTAGTAGTATCCAGTAACAGGCAGTTACTCTCCTGTGAGAGGCAATAGTCACAAATATTAAATAAATTCCACCTAAATGTAAAAATCCCTTATTTACTACAAGAATAATTGAAAACTGGTATATATTTCACAGAGAGGTTATGGATTTTCCATTACTAGAATTATCCAAATCTCAACTGGACATGGCCCTGGAGAAACCTGTTCTAGGTGACCTTGCTTTGAACAGGGGTATTGAACTAGACAACCTCCACAGGTCCCTTTGGACCTCAACTGCTCTGCAATTGAAAATAATACACTATTTTAGCAGAAATTAAATATGTAAGTTGCTAAGGCTCATATTGATTTTCAACTGTCCTCTAGTAAGGACAAATATTTAATCACTATGAATCACAGAAAGTTAAATGAATTACTGCTTTGAGTTTTGGTGTTTTGTGGACTCTTTTCTTGATTGTTTGATTTCATTTGGTTCCAATCTATAATGTCAGAAAATCCAAAGGAATGATATGTTGGTTAACTACAGATACTTTAGAGGGGAGGGGGTGGAGGAGGAAAAATATCCAGTGCATAAGCAGTATTATCAAGTCTATCTTGTCTTAATGTCAATACATATTTACTTACACACTCAATTATTCAGTTTGGAGCCTGAGAAATTATAACAATCTTTAAACTGTAATTTCTTTGCAGTTGCATCTATTAGAAACCTAATATAAAGATTTGAAAGGGTATCTGAATAAACAGGAGAGTTTCAGTAATACCTGTATATAAGAAAATGTGGATAACTATGTTGCCTTCTAATATACTTAGTCTCTGACCTTTCATATGTAGTTGAAACTATTACAGAATTATAGGGTTGAAGCAGATGCCCTCATATTCTCTTAGTACAACATTTGCCATTCAGTTTCAAAACTGACTGGAAAACTTTTATATCCTTAATGTTGAAACAAATTTTTGTTTCAATCTGATTAATTTTGAAGTTGTCCGCTTCATAATTCATCCAAAAATCATTATCTCAGTCATGGGCAGATAGCAATTCCCTCTTGTATCCAATTAATTGCTGTCATTGTCCTTTGAGTCAAACAAATTATACCAGAATGTTAATCTGTCTTTAGTGGCACAAGTCTTGGGGGGTATCTCAGGCCAGACTTCTAAATTTTTACTTAGGCAATTGACCAATCGTCGCTTTAAGTAGTTCTGATCATATTTTTAATCCTGCTTAACAAATATATACCTCATGTATGTTACATGGAAGTTCAGATCTTCAGAACCTGAGTTGGAAAAGTCTGACTCTGTATATTGCACAGCTTTTCATTAATCCTGGTACCATTCAATCTGTCTGTCTCATCAGTGGTTAGTGAGAGCACATTAGAGAGAATTTCACCTTAAAACACACATTTGGTATTTCATCCATGCCTTCTTTTTCTTGAGAATTACAGTGCTGTAGAACACCCTCAAAGCACTGGTCTTGCAGACTTCTATAATGGTGGTAAAAAGTGAAATGTAGAAAATATTTCTGATTCAGCTGCAAAGCTAGATTTCAAACATGCACCTTTACTCTTCAACTCATTGAAATCAGAACAATAAAATTTCACCTGTGAATAGTGTAGATGTATTGCTCACTGATGGTTTAGGGTGTATGCATACTTGCTGTTGTAGTCATTACTCCTTTGAAGTGTCTGTTTTCACATGACAAAGAGTTACTAAATTTTGTAGGTGGTGCCCCAGCTGGCTTGAACTCTACTATGTGCTTAATTCATGTGGTTTTGTACCTGAAAAGACAAACTCAATCCCAACCACAGCATTGTGATTTTTGTTAGAGAGATTCTCTTGCAGGACAAAGAATTGTGTGTTGAGTATTCATCAGTTTAGAGGAGATGAAGTGAAAATAATCACAGCTGCTCTTGTTTTAGAAGTTTTTATCTATTGCAGATGTACATTTTTCAAACTCTTCTTTCATCTGCTTCACCTATGGCTGCTTCCTGTGATGACTTAGTTATTCAGGGCCTTTTTAGATTTACAATCCAAAATAGCCCTCCAAAACAGTTTAACTCTTTCTTGCTTTGATTAATGGAAGAAATTGAAAAGTTTCTGGGCGCCATCAGTTCTCTCATCACATGTAGTACATAATTAAAAAAAGAAAGCTTAAACCAGGGATTTCAAGACATTTTTAAACTCACTCTGTTTGTATATTATTTCCAACCTAGATCTCAAGCAAAAAAAAAAAGGGTGAAAGAAAGATTAATGTTCTTTCCTGCCTGAAAGTACAAGTTCAAATTCTCATCTTTTAACTGGGCTGTCAACTCATAGGACTCATGCTTGAGAGGGTTACTTTCCACTGATCCCAGCAAAGCTGCAATACTGCATAGAAGAAGAAAAGATCCAAAAAAAAGCAGAGAAAAAGTATAACTTCACAGCGAAGTGACTAAGATATTCACCTGAGAATAAGCACTCCCATTTTCATACATCTGTCCCCAGTATGCCTTCTGCATTTGCTGTCTGTAAGTTTAGTTTTTATTGATTTCAATTTGTTCTTATTCGTTTAGTCTTGGGAAGTAGTCAGCATGAAATATGGAAGACTACCCTCCATCCAGAAGAGAACATATGAGAGGCAAGTTTTTAAACTTTTTTTAAAGAAAGGTTTACAATTTGGTGTGTTTTGCCATCCTGTGTAACTCTTCTGGGACTTATAGTCATCTGTTACTGTTGTCCATGCTGGACTGGGAGTTACTCCATAACTCCTGATGGTGTCAGTTTGTCCAAACACTGAGAGGGCCTGAGGGTGCATTCTGAGCTCTAGAGTATTCAGCTATGAGGGTGAAAGCATTGCAATAATCTACTCTTGACTTACTTAAACCAAAACTACACAAACTAAAGATTCCTGCCTCCTCTGCTTTGTTTTGGTGGTTTTCTTCACTTTTTTTTTTTTTTTTTCTTTTTTTTAAGTATAAATGTGTAAAGTAGCCACGAACATCAGCATTCATAGTTTATTCAGTCTTCAATCACATATCTTATCATCTCTGTGTTGAGAAATGTTCCAGGAATATAGTAATAAGTTACTTTTTTTTTTCTAAGGCTTCATGTGGCAGAGGCGCACTAGGTAGCAATTAGACTAAGGACTCAGTAAGGACTCAATTTTACGTAGTAGCAAAATAGTTATTTCATAAAGCAAAGTGATTTTCATTCTCTCTCATTTCCCTCATCTCTCAGAGACAAAAAAAAAGAAGCAAATACAACAGATACAGAAAGTGCTGTTACCTAATAGACTGACCCAAAAAGTTAGAGAAGTAGGTTGTTTAAGAAGCAGAATTCAAGAATCAATTTTAAAACAACATTTATAAGAGAAAATGTGAGCTACTAGTTGTGTGAACTTGCTGATTTTTATGCCCCATGGATAGTACAATACTGAACGTCACTTTCTCTCCTGTGGAGCAGAGTAGGTTTTTTTGGATATTTTTTTNGTATATTTCCAAGAAGACAGATCACCTTGCTCTGTATTGTAATGCCATTATACATTGCATGCTCTTGTCCTAAAAGAAACTTATCAATGATGCACTTCTATTTTGATTGACAGGTGGTGAACAAATGCATAGAATGCATCACAGGGGAAATTTAAAAAAATGAAAGACAACCGCCATGTGTTCAATGAATGAACATCTAATTTTTCCCTCCAACTTTTTTTTATTTTTTTTAATAACATTTTGGCCACTGTAGTTGAGTTGATTGATGTCTTTTACCTCTATTGAAGTGGGATAGTAAGACTTATATGATGATGATNCCCATGGTAGCTGATATCTGTGATGATATTATTTTCCCTTGCATTGTTGCTACAGAAACTTTCCAAGAATATAATGTTTAATGTTGTTCTGAATGAAAAACAAGTTCATAACTGTGTTAAACACTGTATGAAAACAGATACAGAATGATAACAAAAGGGTTTTTTCATTTGTTTTTGATTTTTAGTGTCTGGGAGTTCTCCGTGAAACAAAATAAAACCCCCCAAAACCCAATAGCACCCTAAAACCAGGGAGCTCTCTTAACTCTAAAGAAAAAACTTCAGTGCAGAAGCATTATGGCACAGCTAACTAAAGTGTAAACCATGACAAATCTGATACGTCTTTATATGCCATTAAACAGCAGTCCTCTTAGGTTGATAGCTTCTCTGATTTTGTATTTAATCCTCTCATCATCCATGACAGTTGCGTTTTTGCATAAACAGTGAATATAATGTGACAAAAAATAAACTCAGTGCAGTTTCTGAATCTCATTTTATAGCAACAGATGTAGTGAACTGAGGACATTAAAACAAATTCCAAAATTACCGCGAAGGAGTATTCAAGGTAACTTCAAGGATGTTTGACCTAGAGCTCCACCTAGAGAAACGTTCATGAAAAACAAGCACTGGTTCACTAGTCTAAATCTCGGTATTTGAAGTTTATGGGATTGCTGTCAGCCACAGGTGCATTTAGATGCTCAAGCTGATATAAGGTGGAGGCTTATTTGCATTTTAGAATTAATCTATTTTAATTATCATAGAATATTCCCTCACTTCTTTTCCCTGATGATTTAAGAAGGTGAATAGCCATATGATTTAAGAAGGTGAATAGCCATATTTAGAATGCTATAATTTTGAGCCTGCTAAAATATATGTTGGTTTCATTTTTATACAGAAATCCGGAATAAACAACCCCCTAAAAAATTGGATCTTTCCTTCTCTATTCTATCTTCATCCTGTACACTAGCAAGTGTTATTTTAGATAGATTTCACATCCAACCACATAAAAGACTGTTCTCCAATTAATATTCGACATCAGGCTGAATCATAATGTCATGATTTCTGGGTTCTGAGGATGAGTAAGAAATTAATTTAAAATTGAGATTTTATTTAATTAATAATATTATGATCAGGAATGTGTCACTGGTTGTGAATTTCAGTAACAGCACCAATATTTTGGGAAAGCAATCAACAAAGAGACTAAGATGAGTGAAAGAAAAAAAATGCTTTTTGCATTTTTTGCCTCTGCTCTTTTTGGTGCTCTATGGAAAGCAAGGGGCAGATAGTGCATCTTATTTGCAAATACTGTATCAACCTGAGGAAAATATTCTGTGACAGTGGTAGAAAGTAATTTATGCTAATTTGTAATAAAAAAAAAACCCAAACCACTTACTGAAATAAGCATATTGGGGCAACACTAGTATTGGGAGAATACTCTCTTCAGTATAAGGTCACATTATAATTTTAATAGCATTTCATCTATTACAGATTTTTTTTTTCCCAAATGGGCTGCAGACCACCATTAAAAAAACAAGTATTAATATAATAGTGCTTACCATTAGCTCTTACTTTTCCAGATCCAGAGGTCATATACAAAAACAAAAAAAATATTTAAACTCTTAAATAACATTCTATATTGCAGGGAAATAGCAGACTTATGGTAGTTTGAACACTGAATGAGAGAAATTCCTTCTGAGAAGGTAGGTTGGTGAAAAACTGTGAATATACGTGGAATAGCTTTATTTTGTATCTGTACACATGAGAAAAGTGTTAAATTTTTTCAAGCTAATATAAACCTTAGCTTTTGAGGACCTTGCACCTTTAAGAGTATTTTTATTTGGTATTTTCCTGTATTTTTGTTTCTTTGACCTAATTTCTTTAAAATAAAAGATCCAGCAACATGCACCTTTCAATTGTCCTGAATCATTATAGATACAACAATGAATGGTACAGCTTGAAAGAGCTAATAGCTGAAGGTTTCTCTTCTGCCAGAGTTTGAGGATTCAGGGCATTGAGTGCTGAAAAAAGAATGTGGGCCTGGGATTTTCTCTTACTGAGAATTCTCAAGTGTGGGTGAGAAGACGATAGTGGGTGTGTTAATGCTCTGTTTTGTTTCTCCATATCTTTCACATTGTGTAAAAGAGTAATTTGTGTGCGTGGGTGTACATATATTTGGGTTATTAGGAATGTGAATACAGTTAAATGGTTATCTATATATAATTTTCACCCACTACTGTAATCCATGGATTTTGTTTACCAGTTTCTATATTTGCCAAAAATAGATTTTATTGGAGGAAGGGAGGCAATAAGTTGGATTAAAAAAGCAAAAATCCATACAGCAATCTCCCTTAGGTAAAGCCTGCTAATGCATTGAATATTGTTGACGAGGGTGTATGGAGGGAATTTTTATGGATATTTAGACGTTTTAATCCTTATGCCTTCCTAAGGCTAGCATTCCTAATTAGCACCAAGTGGACATTATAATCTCCAGCAGAACATAACTGGCAGTTTTAGGGAAAGAGCACATCCAATAAAAAGGCAAATTCCCAGCTCTAACAAAAAAAGCTTCCTTTGAACAATAGCCTTGAATGCTTCACATGCCCTGCCACTTGCAGCCAGGTTTTTAAGCTTTTGAATACTCTTTGCAACTCAGACAGTTTCTCTGAACTGGTGGCTTGGTGAATGTGATTATGTTGCATGTGTTGCAGCTGACCTGTTTGTGCTGTGGGAATCTGATGCATTTAATTAATGTGCCCTGGGGAAAGGCAAGCTGTTTCCTGGGGGCAGTGAGGTAAGGAGAGGTAATAAATAATGGAAAATAGATTTGGAAATTATGTTAGAGGACGTCTAGTTAATCCTCTTCTTCACAGTAAATTGCATAAGTGTATTGTTCCTAGCTCCCATAGGAGAAAGTTCTGCTGTTACCAGTGCACAAGAATTGTAACCTTGCATGCTGTCCCTAAATTGTACTCTGAAAAAACACAGAGATTTTTTTGACTTTAAAGGCACAGGTAGTTTTCTGTAATTTAACAAGACCAAGCAAAGTACTGCACATGGGTTGGGCAATCCCAAGTACAAATACAGGACAGAGGATGAAGGGGTTGAGAGTAACCATGAGGAAAAGGACTTGAGGGTGCTGGTGGATGAGAAACTGGGCATGACCTAGCAATGCGCACTTGCAGCCCAGAAAGCCAATTGTGTCTGGGCTTCATCCAAAGTAGTGTGGGCAGCAGGGCCAGGGAGGGGATTCTGCCCCTCTGCTCTGCTCAGGTGAGACCTCACCTGGATTGCAGCTCTGGAGGCCCTAACATAGGAAGGAATTGGAATTGTTGGAGTCCAAAAAGGCGTTAAGTTGATCAGAGTGCTGAAGCACCTCTCCTATGAAGACAGTCTGAGAGAACTGAGGCTGTTCAGCCTGGAGAAGAGAAGGCTTAAAGGAACCAGCAGCCTTCCAGCATGTGGAAAGGGCCTACGAGAAAGATGGGGAGGGACTTTTTACCGGGGCATGTAGTGACAGGACAAGGGAGAATGGCTTTAAACTGAAAGAGAGTAGATTTTATATCAGGAAGAAATGCTTTACTGTGAGGGTGGTGAGGCACTGGGATAGGTTGTCCAGGGAACCTGTGAATGTCCCATCCCTGGGAGCGTTCAAGGCCAGGCTGGGTGGGACTTTGAGGAACCTGGTCTTGTTGAGGGTGTTCCTGCCCAGAATGGGGTGATTGGAACTTGATGATTGTTGAGGTCCCTTCTAACCCAAACTATTCCATGATTCTGTGGCAACACATTGGCATTATACTGCAGTTTCTGGAATTACTGTTTCTCCAATATGAGAATTGTGCCTAATGTCCAAGGCAGCTGGGGGAAAAGGTTAGAGGGAAAGAGAACAAGAGATGTAAGGATGATGGAAAATGGGCTAGGCTTGTCAATAGCAATCAAAAACGCAGCTCACAAGGAGCTGTGGAACTGCTTTCATTGTAATTACAGGGGATTTTATCAGATTTTTTTTTTTTTTGTCTTGCCTTTCTGGAACTGATTCTTTCTATACAGAGTTCTGTAAGATGCCAATGAACTTGAAAAATATTAGTCTTGCTTTCTGAAAGTGTGAAATTCAGCTGGTGCTGCCTGCTAAGTATTCTGAATATAAAAAAAAAATTAATGAGAAAGAGGTGTAAAATCAGTTTCTAGATTTGGGTGGTCCCTTTGCCTTAGTGCTTTTTGAGTGAAGGAGCATTTCTTAAGTTCCTCACTTTACTAACATTGAAATAATAGATTTTCTTCATTTCTTTCCCCCTTTTCTGAAACTGCATATAGACTGGGTCTCTGCAAATACATTGCTGTAAAAGTGTTCTCTCACTATGACTGTAATAAATAGAGCTTCTGTTGGATGTGTCCTAAAACGTATCTGTGTTAATATGCACTTGGAATCTACAGAGTCTCAGACACCTAATCACACACTGGGTACACTCCCAATTGCCTAGATCCTGAAATTCACAGCACTTTGTTTACTCCATAGGGGTACAAGAGAAGTTACATCATGTCTGGGGTTTACATTCAAATATCTGAAAAATTCCACCTTTTTAAATGCCTTTTAGAGACATGGTGAATAAATACAAATATTTGTACGTGAGTCTCTTTCATCAAGAATTTTTACAGTAGGTCAGACATAGCCTGAAAAAAGTTAAATATGAGAAAGATCTTCCTGATACCTTATTATTAATTGCTATTAATTATTCTGTATTTGCCATTTACTTCTTTAGAGTTACATATCCCAACGACTTTTACGAAGTAAGGACATAGAATGAATTCATACAGAATAAAAGTATCCTCAGAGAAATATTCCTGATTTTAAAAACCTATAGTGAGAACCAGTATCTTTACTGAAAAAGAGAAAATTTGTCTATCCAAAAGGTAGACATGAAACTACATGCAATGAGATGCATGTAATTTCCCTGGAAAGGTTAGTTTCACACAAGTTAACTCATCACAGGTACAGTCATTATTAAAATTTCTATGTGATTTAAATGGTATTTTGTAAGAAATATATTGATACCAGGTTCACACTTTTCTGTAAAAAATGGTATCTCCTCTTATTTATAGACATGAGTATCAGAAATCATATCATACATCCTCACCTCCAACATCAGCAAAATCATACTAGATTACACTTCGCCTAGTCTTGCACCTTCTGTGGACTTCTCAATGATGATTCCAATGATATTCAGAAATACAAATGGATTGAAAATTCTGCAACTGTTTTTTTTTACAAATACAATGAAAATAATAATGTGAAATCTTCCATTAATTCTAGCAGTTTTGTTTATCTCCTGTTACACTTACTGTAATATCCAGACATCAGAGAAATGGAAATATATCTGCTACAAGGAAAAAAAAAACAATCAAAAACCCCAAAAAACAAACAACAACAAATAAAAACACCCAAAACACACACACACACACACACAAAAAAAACACAATGGGAAAAGTAATACTTTACAGCTTGTATCAAGTAAGAAATGCTTACAAACTACTCAACAGAGGGGTTTTTTGGGTCTCACTTTTTCTCCCATTCAGCAAAGAATCCTTGATGTTTCGATCCTGCTGTATCCTTCCCTTCCTTGAACATTTGCACATATAGTATCATGGATGTATGTATTTTCTCTCATATTCTTCAGTTACATTGAACCTGTAGGGTGGAAGATAGTAGACAGAGGTTTGAAATTCCTCAGCCAGAAGACAGAACTTAAACCAATACTCATTCATTTGTGCTAAAACTACGGTAAGATAATGCTACAATGTCTAGGCTAAATATAACACCCAATCTACCATATTTAGAATTAGCCAATTCACCATTTTTTCAGTTTGCATGTATTCATGACTGCCTAACACAGGGATAAAGTGGAATTTAGTTTCAAACAAGCCTACTCAGGCAGTACCTAATTTATACATGTCTAAGCTTTTGCCTGAGTTCCACGGTCACTGAAAAGGTTTCTTTACACCTTCCAAGAAGCGCATCAATTTTGACAGGGTCTTGGCACTTGTCTCCCAAATATCCCTGAGAATGATCGAGAAAAGTGATGTAGTTCTATGTCTAATTGCTCTACACAGCTTGATCTAATAGGCATGTTCTGCAAGCAATTAGAGATTCAGGTTCTACAAAAATATTGTAACAAACAATATTGTCTGTAAAATAAATGGCTAAGTGAAGATAGCAGTATTACATGATAAATAAGGAAAAATCAAGCATCTCGATATTTACAGAATCACATAATATTCTGAGTTGGAAGAGACCCCCAAGGATAGAGTCCAACTCTTAAGTGAATGACCTATTGATTGAACCCACAACCTTGGTGTTATTAGCACCATGCTATAAGCAATTCAGCCAATCTTGGTATTCTCAGAGACTAAAATTGTTAGAGTGAACTTTTGAAGTTATTTTAAAACATTATTTTGGTCAGAACTACAACACTGGAGAACTCGCAATGGCAAAACATTGTTCCTTGTCCTCTCTTACATATATTTTTAATTCATATTACAATAGTTTTCCTTAAAACAAAAAAATCAGTCAATCCCCAAATTTTCAAAGACTAGAAATAAAAAATAAATAGCAAAATAAACCCTTTGACCACCACTGTAAATGCTGTTTTCCAAAGCAGTTTTTTCTGTGCAGGTTGCAAAGACCACCTAAAACAATGAGTAGCTGTAGAAACAACACAGCATAATGACTTCTTCAAATATGCTGCTCAGGCTTCACGACTGAAGACATGAGTTTTGTCTGAATATTAATTTTAAACCACTCTAGTGCCTGAGATAAGCTACATTCTTTGGGGGTTTTTGTGAACTGTGATAAGGCAATATATATGACATTCTTGGGCTTTAGGAAGTGGGTGACCTTCTGCACATAATTAAAAGGGTCACATAAGATTTTGTGGTAGAGTCCTCAAAACCCCACAGGGAGGCTATAAAGGCTTTAAATTGTTTCTGGAGACAGAAGCTCATGCAGTTGAAAAAGTCACCTTCATCTAAAAAGGTTGTCTAGTCCAAGAAACCTTCTTCACTCATGTAGATTGTAATTGTGCATAACATTCTTTTTTCTGCAAAATAAATCACTTTTTTTTTCAAAATTTCCTGTATCCATGGTTTATAAACAGTAGACTAGGATTTGAGGAATAAATTCATTAATATTGTCTCTATTAATGATTTATCCAATAGCAAAGATCTTTGCAGAAAAGACAGCTAACAAGTAGGTCTGAAAAATGTTAAAGTTTTGTGGGAAAGTGAATGGGGGTAAAATTAGACTTAAGAGCAAGTTGGAGCATGTTGCAGTAGATTATCTGACAGTATTGTCCTGTTATCAGTTGGGAGACACTTAACACGTTAGATTTCCTTCTTAGCAAAAAAATCTCATACATATTGCCATAAACTGTATTGTAGAAATGGTCATGCTCCCACACCACCATGATATAAAAGTATCTTTCATATTCATATTATAATAATGGAATTAAACTTATTTGTCTGCTTTTGTAAACACCGGACAATGAAGGAATCTCAAAAATGGCTTAGTTTTACATGCAAAAAAAATGAAATGTTTGTGTTATTTTTTAACTATTATTTTTATAAACCCTTCCTTTAACTTTTGAGTGGCAAATTGGATGTTTCCCCACACTTGAAAGAAAGAAAGCAACCAATCACACCAAAAAAACCCAAAGACATAAAACCAGGAATCATGATAAACCCAACTCAGATCTGTTCAAAACGGTAAGAATATTTAAATTTTGCTGAATCTGTTTCAAAGTTTGCAATACTGTTGATACCTTAGAGTGAAAATGCAGGACTATAAATGGCAATGCCAGTGATAATAACAGTTACAAGAATAATAACAATAGTAAAGGGAAAGAGTTTGAGTGTTAGCGCTCTGTCCTTTACATTTAGTCCACCAAGTTGACACAGAAGCTTTCAAGCACTGCCGTTTTCCAGAAAGGTCTTAAGTAAATACTGAGAAATCATCTCTGCAGAAATAATCCCATAGGGCATGTACGTGGATTATTTGTAGGCCTACAGTACACAACCCCTCAGAAATGGAAAGGAAAATAACTAACAGGGAGTTCACTTACTAACACAAGATAGCAAATAAAAAAATTGAAATGTAACTTTCAGAGAATGAAAAAATCCCAAGATTTCTGTTCTTCATAGTAACTACATACCATCTGGATTAAAAAAACCCCACATTTTATTAGATAAGAGGAATTGGTTCTATTGCCAAGTATTTCCATTGCTAAACAAAAAAGTAAGTTAAAAGAATACAGAATACTTGTGCTTCTTAAAATCAGTATATCTTCAACTTCATGCAGTGTTTATTTATTCCTGAGGTGTTTGGAGGCTTCTGATGCATAAATTTATTAAATTAACTGCATTTAATAAAACCAAATATTACATCTATATCTTTACTTTGATTATTGTCAATAATATTAGTTAACTCTATGAAAACTGCAATTTTTTGCCATAAAACCCAAAAAGAATTGAAAGATAAATAAATCCTTTCCCTTTCTCTTTGGATTAACAAGAATACTTAGAAATTTTAAGTGATAATGATTCCTTACAGGTTTCTGTAATTCTTTAAACCAAGTGTTTTACAGAGCAAAGTAATTAAAGATACCAAAGATTAGCCGCTGCCACTTTTTTTAAAAAAATAAATTTAAATTTTGATTTTTAATTTTTAAAATTTTTAATTAAATTAAATTAAATTTAAATTTAATTAGTTAAATTTAAAATATGCTCACTGCAAAATGTCTATTTTTTTTTTTAGTTCATGAATGGAAATACCAACTCTTGTTAGTCCAGAGATAATTGTTCAGTGAAAAAAAACCAAACAGTTAAAACTGGTTTATCCACACTTGGTTTCTAGCCCTGCCCCTGCTGCTATGCTCACCCTCCTCTACTCCTCCGGACCTTAAGGCTGGTAGCTTCATTCTCATGTATGTGGGTAGGAAGGGGACAGGATAACATTGAACACCTGCAGTTCTTCACACAGAGAGATGTGCTGGTTATGTCAACAGCTTCTTCTTTCGCAGCCTAGGATTCACTTGGGATTTTTCTTCTTCTCTTTAATATCCTCCTGCACCTTGCCTTGTGTTAATTGGTCTGCAGCTCCTTGTTAATCCAAATTAACAATTTGTAGTAACTTTTAAATATGAGACACTTTGTTCACTTTTGAACTCCTGAAACCAATTTTGACCAGCTCTCCTTTTATGAATGAATTGCTCACACTTGTGATGTCTCCTGTGCTCATCTTTTATCACCACCTCATGCCTTTGCTCCTGCATATCACATTCTGAGATAGGTCTCTGATGTGCACATGCTTGAAATTTGTACTTTGGTACCTGGTATACATTCCATGCTCCGTACAGTCTGGAGTAAAACTGTGTCTTAAAAAATAAAATTAGCCTCATGACCATTGTTTCTTTATTAAGCAGAAAGCATGCACTAAAAAAATGCATGGCTTAAATAGTTTATACTTTAAAAAAATTATAATTAGTTCCAGCTGTGTCCATGATTATCACAGTAAAATAAATACTTGTTCATTTGGTGAAGAGACTCAAGATTTTGAAATTCTCAAAGGGTAAAGTAACGTCAATAAAGCATATAGTTCCATTCTTAAACAAATCACACTACCACAAAATATTCCTGCCCTCTGCTGAAAAACCAATAAATCTTACCTTATAATAAATACAGGAATGTACATTAATACTCATTTAAGTGCCTCTAAGAAGTGTGGACTTTTCACAGGAAAGACCTCTAAGTATGACCTTATAAAGATTTTGTTTCAATTGTTTAACCTACAGATTATAAAAGCCAAGTAAAAAGTTCCCCATTTTCTCCTTCATTTGATGCTCACTTACTTATGAGGTAAGCTTATATGTTGAAATGTTCAATATATATGTATGTATCGGAGGACTTAAAACACACAAACAGAACCTGACATTGATAGCACACATTTCTCAGAAAAATTATAATGTTGAAGTTTTAGGAAAAGCCCTCTCACTATTATTATGGAATAGGACATATGAATATTAGTTATGTATTATTTATTACCACTTATTTATTCTGTCCAGTCCAACTGATAGGCTTGTTATAAAGGAATGACATTTCTATTTTCAACAACTTTGAATAACATTTCTTTCCATTCTTTATGGACTTCTTTATTCCATTTCAAATAGATTCAGTCTATGCATAATCCCCTTGTGTTTCTACTCTCCAACATGGAGGATTTGTTTCTTTGTCTGTTTTCTGACAGCATCTTAATTTCTTCTGTTTGTATTCAATTAACTCTGACGTGGTTTTCAACTACAGCATTTTCAAAACCATGCATATATTATTTATAGCATCTAACCAGTGCTTTTGAGATGTCTTTCTATTTTTTAAGAGTAAACACTGGTTAATGTAAGTTAAATTGGGTTAGAAGGAACAGTTAGAAGATGGAACTGAAAAGATGAGCTCATCTGGTTCAGAGGAAATAAATAACCACTAGACCAGCACATGCGCTTTTTAGTCAAGAATATGAGTGCTAGCACCACTTTAAATAATCTTTAGTCTGAATATTTTGAAGGACTTTTGGATATCATTAAGAATTTGATCTGCTGAGATTAATTAGTTTTGTGCAGATCAATGTGTTCTGCAAAGCACGGTCTTGTGGTCAGTATAGGTCCAAGGGGCATGGGACACACTGATTCACTGCATATGCCCCTCTAAGTGTAGGACATGTGAGAACATTGCTTGACCTTGTTCTCCCACACTTTTTTATTTAGCAGTGTACACATGTAATGGATTCTACCTGGGCACAGGCACCTATGTTTGTGCAATTGACACTGTCTAGGTATAGGAAAATGAAAGCTTTCTGTTGTCAACGTCTACTATATTGTTCAGTTTGACTAATATTTGATCGGAGAGATTCTTTCTTCTTCCCCTTTAGTTTCAGGCTCTTTGTCTGTATTAAATTAACCTTGAAATGTTCTGATAGAGTGATTAACAACTAATCAGCCAGGTGAATATGAAATAATATTTTCTTTAGCATTACTGGAGTACACTTCTGATCTCAAAACTTTGATTCTGACTAACTAATTGTAATGGCTAATGTCTTAGAAAATAATTTTAATGGAGATTTTAATAAATTTAATTTTGAAATTTATGGGGTAGACTTTTCTTTAGTGAATCTCAGTTACATATATAATACTTCCCTTTTTTTCCTTCACTATATGGACAAAACATTAGATTTACTTTTCTTTTTCCTTCTGATGTAAATATAGAGGCCTAAATTGAAGGTCTACATTAAGTGCTTAATGATTAATCTGGATTAAAGAAGAGATTTATAAAATGCACACCCCTTTCCTTCAAATGAATTAGAAACTCAGAGCAGACATGTCACCCCTACTCTGAGACCATGTTGTAATATTCTTCTGTTTAGAATTTTGAAGAGCATCTTCATCAGAAAAAAAAAAGATAAATTTCATCCTCCTTACACTTTTTTTGTCATCTACTCATAATTACATAGTCTAGTTGTGAGTAGTTGTGCTTAGATGGCAAAATTACAAGTCTCAAAAATGGAATTACATTTATTTGGACAGTGTGTGATAGGATCTGGTTAAACAATTTCTGTTGCTCCCTCATCACTTTGCTGTGGGGAACTAGTGGTATTTTAAATCTTCTGGCATGAGGACAGCTGACTGGCACAGATCTCTTTCTAGTATTATGAATCATCATCTGAAGGATTAGAGAATCCCATCCTTAGTATTTCCCAAAAATAAAAGCCATTGCCTGTATAAATTTACTGCTTCACAGGCCTTAGGAAACATAACATAAAGTCAAAAATGCTTGTACAGTTGCTAAAAGGTTTTTGACCATCTGAATGTATCAATGCTTTTAGGAGTGACAACAGATTACTAGAAAAAGAAACAAACTAAACAAACAGCTGAACACAAATACTTGAACTTTCCCAGAACAGTGCCATTTGTTCTCATTCAGTACCCCCCTGAAAATTACTAGGAGGTAATTTTTTCATATGTCCTCTTGTTGCACTCCAGGCCATGCAATGTATTCCTGTTTCCTGGTATAAACTTACTTCTCTGATAAACCAAGATGCTGCCTTCCACTGCTTTAGGATGTTTTGAATGGAAAAAACTAACAAACTGCACCTTAGACTCAGAAGGCCACTATGTGGACTTCAGGAGAAAAGGAAGGACAAATAACAGGTGATATTTATATGACTGACCTGCTATAGGAGTAAAGTGTTTGCTGGCATGAAGTTTGTTTTCAAGTCAGCATAAATTTATTATATGATGTCCACATTTTGTAAAAATAGGTTTTTAAAATAAAATCAAGATAACTTGACTAATCATAAAGAATATTAATTCTGAATTATTTTTTTCATAAACAATCAAATTCTAAGATATTCAAATCACTCTAATATATTAATGAAAAATTTTAAATTTCTCAGAGAAGAGGAGAAATAAAAATATTAATGTGATGGTACAACAAACTGTAGAAATGTCTGCCATCCCTCTTACTGATAAGCTTTATGTTTCCACTGAATGTGTTTCTGTTTATCCAAGTTTTTCACTATACTTCTTACACACTTCTTTTTAATTTTTTTTCTGGATAAAATATTAAAATGAGAATATCAAAAAACTGAAAGAATTGAACAGGAGTTCAGGACAGGTATAAATCTTCCTTTATATCTACAATTACATAGTATATGTCTTACTAAATGCATATCACCCTAAACTGCAACAATTTATGAAATCCCCAAATCAATAAATGTCATAATAAAAAATGGTTGAAAGTGTATATACAGAAGTATTGAAAGCAGATATGAAATAAATAAAGAAAAATCCACAACATACACCCAAAAGAAGTATGGAGAGATTTGAACAGATTACAAGAAGCTTGTGGCCTTTATCAAACAGAATGGATGAAATACTAGAAATTTTACTGTTGAATACAATCAGTGATAGAAAGGTAAGAAAAGTACACCATTACTTGCCCTTGTTTCTTCCTTTTGTTTTATAAATTATTGAAATGATCTTGGGTTTTTATCGTAAGATAGCATAGTAAGTTGCTTTCCATTGGAAAACCAACAAATTAAACCCATGGGACCATGATAGGATTGGTGGGGTTTTTTGGTGAAAAAGCTCTGTGATTATTTTTTTTTTAACAGAACAAAGTGTTTTTTCAGGTAATGAATTATACTCCTCTGTATCAGGTAATGAAAAAAACAATTTATGGAAAATATTTTTTTCTGTTACATAAGGCTTTAGGTATTCTAGACAATTCTCTTCATGCCATATATAAACTCTTTATATCACTGTAAAATTTACTATTTATTATCCATAATTATATTTTGGGGAGTCTGGGATATTTTGTTTACTTAATGCCAAACCCTTCTGTAACATAAAATGTTATCTAATTAAATCCTCAGGGAAAGTCAATATGAAGCAAGAACTTCTATGGTGTGAATAAATCTTAGAAAGGCTAGTCTGCACAAAGAGAATTCAAGTACATAAACAAGACAAAAAAGTTCTTGTACTCATATGGGAAGACTGAATATCAACATTTTTGTTCCCCATGTTCCAGAATCATTGATTTATTCCATCATACACAGCAACTTTCATGACATATAGGCTCCACAGACCATTGTAGTTAGCAGGAAGCCCCTATGACAGATTAATTTTGCTTCATTTTCTAATAGTTGAATCTTTGGATATATGTGCAGGAATTGCAAAGCAACACATCTGCAGACCTAGTCAAATTGAAAAGAAAATTCTCCTAGTGGAAAAAAAAACCTCAAGGAGCCTCCTAGGCAATGAATGCATTTGCTTTAACAATTTCTGTAATTTTATTAAGGAAAATAACAACCATCATAATTAAAGCTTCTCTTGCTTCATATATTTCTGTTAGAATTAAAAACCTGGATTTTAAGGTTGCTGGAAAGAAGGGTAATATTTTCTTTAAAATATTATTTTTATTTGATATATATTAAAACACTGAATGTCTATAAGAGCTAAATTTTCATGGTCTGAAAGCTCATACCTATCCAGACAGCAAAAGTTTAAAAGTTTTGTGGGGGTTTTTTCATTGTATTTCTTTATGTGTGTATTTATAATTTAAGTAGCTACATTGTTTTTAAATTTGACACCTAGAATTCTCCAATCTACATCCTTCCTACCTACCCAATGGCCCTATTAGTAAAATATATCATGTCTTTAGGCACAGATAACACAAAAACTATCTTAAGTCTGAGCAAGCTAACCTCCTCCTCTGAGGGACAAATTTTCCCTCCTTGGATCATTCATATCAGGTAATTTATCATCCTCATCAACTGACTTGTAGACAGGAATCTCCTTATAAAGAACATTGTGGTTAACCCGAGGTTAGTTTCTAATGAATCCCTTGGAAGTTTGGTTTCACCTCACACTCACTTACTCCTCTACAAGAACCTCATAAAAATCATTGAAAAACTTGTTACATAAGGAAGTTTTATTGAAAAATGTAAATATTCCAGACAGCAATTTTTTTAAGACAGCCTCCCTTACTGCAATGTAAATCACATTAGGGCAACAAAGCGAGTAATACTCACTGCTGGATTCAAATTGGAATTAGATGAGAGAGCTGTTAAGATGCTCAGGCTTGGCCAAATTCATGCATGGTCTGAGGCGGAATTGTCTCAAGAACTAGGGAACCTCTAATTCAATGGGGAAGGATGTAAGAAGTCTAAGCATTTCCAGGATTTGCTGGCAGCTACCTCAGGGAATTTTTTGCTTGCTTAGAATTGCAGAATTAGTATGCACAGCTGTTCAGCCAATGATGTTCTAATTGTCTGTACTCAGTTTCACTCTGCTCATTATACAACAGTAATATATGCAAGCCATTTTTTACCCCTCTGAATTTATTATAAATAAACATTAGGAAAAAAAATATTGGGAAGCATCACTAGTAATTAATTAGATGTACAGTATGACACCAGAAGTAAAGAGCTTTTTAAGAGAAAACTAGAACTGAAATCAGAATCAGTGCCACCTGAGAATTATATGAACTTTTGATTGCTTGCTACTGCAATGGAACTAGACTCAACAGACACAGTAATCAAAGGACAAGGAAAACAGGGAATATTATGTAGATTAATATCATATGATCTGGATTAAGTTTTTCTGTGTTATAGGCTGAATATTTTAAATTTTTAATTGGAAATCAAAAAACTCTGAAACAAGTGCATTAATAAAAAATGTCAGATAAAGCTATTAGCAAAGTTGACTTGAAAAAACTTTTTGTATCAACACATAAGAAGGAAAAAATAGCTTTGAATAGAATGCATAACATTGAAAGATATACAATCTGATTGAATACTTCTTAAAGTCCTCAATTTTGTTAGATTGCATAATTAAAACTTTTGTAGAATCATAAAATCATAAAATGGTTTGGATTGGAATGAGACATTAACAATCCTCTAGTTCCCTGTGGGCGGGGGCACCTTCCATTTGACCAGATTGCTCAGAGCCCCATCCCTCCTGGCCTTGAACACTCCCAGGGATGGAGCACTCACAGGTTCCCTGGGCAACCTCTACCAGTGCCTCATCACCATGTAAAGAATTTTTACCTAATATCTCACCTAAACTCACTCTATTTTAGTGTGAACGCATTCCCCCTTGTCTTGTCACTACATGCTCTTCTAAATAGTCCACCTGTCACTGCTGTCCATCCATGGACTCTGAGCCATTGGCCACTACCCTCTGGATGTTACCATCCAACCAATTCCTAATCCACCTAACAGTCCACCCATCAAATCCACCACTCTCCAGTTTGGAGAGATGGATGTTGGGGAGGACTGTGTCAAATGTTTACAGGAGTCTGGATAAAAGTCATTTGGAGCTTTAACAACTACATGTTGTCGTCCTGATTTTTCAGCCTTCTGGTGTGCCTCACAGTTTTTAGATCTCTTCATAGTTCTTAGCTTTCTCACACACAGGTGTTATAAATAGAAGCAATGTTTTTGTTAGATGATGTTAGTTTACATTCCTCTAAGAGGAGGAATGGACAGCTGATGGACAGTTGTCTTGACCAGTGGGATGGGAGAGGTGTCAACCTTCTCCTGCAATCCCTGGTCTGTGTGGAAATACTATAAATATGGAGTCAGATGTTGTAATAAACAGTTCATGCTTTTTTACCAGATAGTGTGGATATGTGTGTGATTGTGTGTCCAGCAATGACAACATGTGGTTACTTCATCATAGAAAGCTACTAGGTTGGACAGACAGGATTTCCCCTCGGTGAATCTGTGCTGGCTGCCTCAAATTGCATTCTTATTCTCCATGTGCCTTAGCTGAGCTTCTAGGAGGATCTATATAAGGATGCTGATAGAAGAAAACACTGATTCCAAATGGAAAGGAAAAAAAAAAAGGATAAGTTAAAGATTTTAACATGCATATAAAGGCAATATTTCACTGTGAATTTTAGGCCAAAGACCAGCACAATTCAATATCTTGGATTTCAGTATAATAGAACTAATTGTTTTACTTTTTTTCCACATAGCTCTTTTAAACTAATATTTTTTAATATAGCTGAACTGACTGATGGGAAGCTCTGTAAGAATCAAGTACAAGTCAAGAATTTTTTTTGCTGCGGAAAATTTTACCCCCTACAGATTTCATGTACATTTCTTTTTGTAACAGAATGGGATTAATGATCTCAGTTATAGCGATGTGGCAGGTGTGTGAAAACACAAGGAAGGACTTAATGCACGAAGTCGGCCCAAAAAAGAAAATAAAATAAAGGTTCCATGTCTGCTTACTGATGTTCACTGAACCATAAACAGCCCATACTAGAAGAGACCTTGAAAGAATGACTGGTCCCAACTTCCACAGTAGAGATGAGATGAGATTTAAAATACCAAAATGGGATTATCTAGTTCCCCCATGTCCAGATTAATTCTATTTCATAGCAACATTTATCTCAGCAGCTACAAACCCTTGGCATTAATGTGCTTAGCTGAAGATCAGATCATGGTACATTCTACAATGCCTTCTTTCTGAAAAGAAAAAAATGTCTCTATGTATATGAAAGTCCAACGTTAATTTTTTTTTTTCCCATCAGTGAAGCAGAGTAATAAAGAGAATATTCTTAGTTGGGTACAAGAAATAGGGCACTTTGATTACGTGATTAGTTAATCATAATCTGCCAATCTGTAGCTAAATAGTGTCAATGCAGTATCTAAATAACAGCTCTGTCATCGATTACAACGGATTATAGTGTCATCAGGTCTTTCTCCCAATTGAATCACGAGGTTCAGTGAGAGCCTCTTGCTTTCTAAATTTCTCAGAGAGGTCTAGGTGTAGCTTGGTCTACTTAGTCTCAGATGTGGTCAACATTTTATGTCTGAAGGTTATAAAATAAAAATTATCCCTTCTTATTGACCTGTTCTTTGGACGTCATACTAATATTCCATCTTCACTGAGGAAAAAAAAATCTTTGTAAGAGCAGAATTGGCTCAACTGATTCACAAATATGTTTCTTTCCTGAATGAACTGTAGGATCTTTTTGTTACTTTTGCATTTGAAATGGCTTTATGACCAAGAGGAATTTCTAAAAATGGGAATATTATAAATGGCAGATATAAGAAATACTGACATATACGACACAAGACATTTAACCAGCTGTTAAATTCAGTGCTGTATTTTCAATTTCTCTCTTCAAGTATAATCCTACTTGTTTTAGTGCTTAAAATTCCACAGGAGCTCCATTCTATATATGATGTCAAATCACTGTGTTCAGGAAAACACTATAAGTTAGCTAAATTAATACTTTAGGATGCATATTTTTAATATTATCTAAGTACTTTTATAATTTTCTTAATAAAATATATGCTAGTTAACTTGATATGCCCATAGGTAGCATGTATATATATATAATGTATAATGTATGATGTATAATGTATAATGTATAACATAATAAATCTTGGAAGAACTGCTCTTTGCTAGATATTTGCTGCCATCTGCAGTCAAAATGTGAAAAATCCTTTTCTAGAAATAAAATTCTGACAATTAATATTCAGTGTCCTCCCCACCCCGAGGACTTGATTGTTATGATCATAAAATTGTTAACTGAAAGTGGTTACAGCTATCAACAAGGATAAATTCCTGGGAAATATGTTGAGCATTTAATAATATTCATTTTGGGTAGCTTTTTTTTCTACTGGAATTTTTTAAAGTAAATAATGCATAGATTCTTGTAGCTTTTCATTTGATTGTGAAGCTTCTTTTTTTTCTAACATAACAAAATTTCATCTAAAAATGTTTCTGTAACAGAAATTAGTACACTTTGAAATGTAAACTTAAAATTTGTCTAGGCCTACAAATTTTAGTCATACAGGTTTCTCACAGTTTCCCACTGCAAAAGACCTGCCTCACTGTTTTGTATAGTTTTTATGGGCAAAGACTATTGACTTTTTTTTTTCTCTCCTATGGCTCTTAACTCTGAAAGGTTGGTTTCAGATAAACTGGTGATATAAAGAAATACTTAGCTGTTAAAGACATCCTTTATCTCAAATTCTTCTTAAAAATATTTTTTTATTTATAGGTTATCTACAGAGTTTTTACTTGTAGAAAATGAAATGGAATTTTATAAAATTTTTATTCATAATACTTGAAGTAAGGAAGTTGATTAAATATATGTATATATAATACTCCAAAGGGGATGATTTGGAAAAAAAAAATTGAGCACAGGATCTACAGACAAAAATTACAGAGGGACATAAAGGTAGGTAAATGATCATCTGTAGCACAAATCTGGTTCCATTCAAACACATTAACATAATTATACAAAGTTGGGTGTTTTTTTTATCCTGGGTTGTTCTAAGGAGCTCAGAACTTTGCTGAAGTATGTCATTGTAGATCTTCCCATCATGGACAGGAGTAAAGAGCAAATTGTTTTAATATTTTGGTCACATTTTGTTTGCAAATTACTAGTGAGGCATTCAATTTTGCCCAAAAAAAAGCAAGAAACCCCACCATTAGGCAAATATTTAATGAAAGCATATATCAAATAAGCTTTTAGTTATTCACTGTCATTGTTACAGAGTTTCATACAGTATTTCATCTTTTTTTCAATATAATTTTCAGATAATATGCACCCTATTTCACTTTCAGAAAGAGCTGTTATTTGTGAAGATGAATATTTGGGTTGTATTGATTGAAATTCCCCATTTTATGTTGAACCTTCCACAATAATAAAATAAATTTTTTATAACAATACAGTAAATCATGTAGGTCACATTTATAATACATGTTATTTTTCTCTTTTTTTTTTTTTTTTTTTTTAATTCTCCTCCTATTTTTTCCATGAGAGGATAGGGGTCATGGAATGTTTTGTTCAGGGAAGTACCTTTGGAGATCATCTAGTGTTCAGGGACACCTTTCACTAAACCAGTTTACTGGTATCAAAGCTCCATCAATCTGTCTTGAGCACCTCCAGGGATGAGGCTTCCATCCACAGCTTCTCTGGGAAAGATGTTCCAGTGCCTCATTACCCTTATCGTAAAAAAAATTCTTCCTTATGTTCCCCTTATAGTCTCTTTTAATTATTGAAATGGTGCAATAATGTCTGCAAAGCAAAGGTGGAGATGGAAGCAAGATTTTTTTTTTTAAATTTTAGCATAATTTTGATGCAATTCTGTTTTCTGTTAAGTAGATGTAACTAATAAATAACTCCACTGAAGTCAGTAAGATTATTTTTCATAAAGTTTGCATGCAGTTAAGAGTCTCAGGCCGTGTCTTTAAGAGGATTTCATATCTAAATGTTTGCAGTTTATTTACTTTGAAAAATCCTACTCTGAGCTGCACAGGTTAATAGTTCAGTTGGGTGTTCATCTCTCAGAAACATGTAATGCTATTTATTAAGCCAAAATGTATTTTTAAAGTTGAAATTATACTTGGGTGTGCAGCGAGTTCCTTTCAAGTAGTTCAGCTGAAGTGTGTGCTTTGCTTTCTGTCATCTGCATTACAATAGTAGTGACTTCCTTGCCTCTGTGGGCAGTCAGCCAGGAAGACAGAGTAACCCCAGTGTCTCCCTGTGCTTTCACTGCCATTTCAATGGACTATTGCTATCAGCAGTAAAAACACAGTAAATTAAGGCTCTTTCTTCAGTAGAAATCCTAAAACAGAATTAAGGCATACTTCAATATTTTACAAGAGACTGAGACCATCTGTTAAGGTCCAGCTGGATGGCTCTTGGTCTAACAGAGTGGAAATGGATCTTGTGACTATCTATTTAGGTGGATTCTTCAGCTGTCTTTCCCATTGTTAATCTTTCAGTAATCACATTCTGAGTCACTGAGGGGTCAGAGCAATTTCCTCCTTCAGGTCAAACCTCGGGGGTTATGCTTTTAATTTATTTAAATACCTGCTTTCTGAGTTCAAGTCCTGTTAATCTTTACACCAGGGGAAGGAAAACGGAGAAGGAAAAGAGGAGGAATATATGAATGGAAAAAACATTTACATTTTAAAAGGCAAATTTAGGAGTCAGATGCCATACCAGCAAAGAGAACAACAGAAAGGTAGGAAGATACTGAAAGTTAATCTTTCCAGGACATTTTGTGATCCCAGAAGATGGACTGTGTATTCACTAAGCTGTAAAGAGGTGTTTTACAGTATCCATAAATCTTGAACAGAAGCTTCATTAAGGCTCACCCTACTTTTTCTTCTTATTTTTTTTTTTTTTAACACATCAGAAGCATTGCCAAAGGTAGTAGGAAATACTTGTCCACCTTCAGGTCAACAGATTTGACATCCTGGTGGGCATTTATCTCCTCATAAATTAACTCAGAGAAATAAAGACTGAATCACATTCTGCTTTGTACTAAGAGACTTAATATGTACAAACACTATAGTCTCTTCCAGCTTCCAGCTGCACATCCTCTGACTTATAATCTGGTTTCTGCTTTAAAATATCACAGCAACTGCAGTTGTTGAACCACATCCTGAACTGTATAAAAGGTGTATACGAAGACAGGTTGAGAGACCTGGGTTTGTTCAGTCTGGAGAAGAAGGCTCTGGGGAAACCTGATTGGATCCTTTCAGTGCAAAAGGAGGTTTATGAACAGGGTGTGGAGAGGCATTTTACTGAGGTCTGTAGTGACAGGACAGGACACAGTAGTTTGAAACTGGACGAGGATAGATTTAGACTGGACATAAAGAATACATCTTTTAGGGTGGTGAGACACTAGAACAGGTTGTCCAGAGAGGGGGAAGGTGCTCCACTCCTGGAAGTGCTCAAGACCAAGTTGGATGGGACCCTGAAAAACCTGCTTGAGTGGAAGATGTCCCTATCTGTGCACTGGATAATTTTTAAGGTCCCCTCCAAATCAAACTATTCCATGATTCTACCATGCAGAATGCATTTATAGAAGAGTTAGAGGCAGAAACAGAGAAGTAGAAACAATCTTTTCTTCTTCTTTTTTTTT
>WBMY01012344.1:354159-378755 GCA_013397315.1 Donacobius atricapilla
TTTTTTCTTGAAAAGACCCCAAAGCATAAACCCTCTATACTTTAAATTACTTTTCTTGCTGGCACTCTTTAATTGAAACTTTAAAAAGGTATCTCAATAGAATGAATTAGTAACTAATTTTTCACATTTGGAAGAAATTATAAAATTGAGGACCAATCTTTCTTTAAAGAACAGATATGAAAATTGACAGAATTGAAGTAGTACATAGCACAATATCTATATTGAACTCATTATACCATTAACTCATTTCAGATAACACAAAAGCGTAGTCTAATCATTAGTTTTTATATTCTGAGTGAGTAAACTTCATTTTGAGAAAATCTGCAGTGTAAAAGGATAAATTGTTTGCAACTCCATTATGTTTTCACATTTTAGTAGTTTTTTTTCACTTTCATTAATTTTTTTACTCAGACAGAAAAAGTACAAATTGCTTGCAATTTCTCTGTTCCTATTTAGCTGGATTAGAACAACATGGCTTTTGAAAAATCTAGAAGTTAATGTACAGTCTCAGACAAGATGTTTTGTGCAAATCAAACTAGATATAAAAGGCAATGTTAAAAGCTAGGTCATCTCAATGAGCACTTAGGAGGATGGGTAAGTAATGCCTCACTCAATCACTCTGTATCCTTCTAAGAAAGGTAATAATGTCATAGACACCAAGGGGTTTTGTGTTCTCACACTCATATCACATAGACTGTTTCAGTATTTGGGGGGTTGTTTTGGCTTGAGGGTATGATGAGGATGATAATGATGATTTGGAAGGTTTTGTTTGTTTTGGTTTAGGATTTTGTTTGTTTCTTTGGCTTTGGTGTTTTTTTTTGTTGTGGGTTTTTTTTGTTTTGTTTTGTTTTTTGTTTTTTTTTTTCTGTTTATACCTTGTGGATTTAATGGACACAAACTGCCAAATCCACACTAACTTTCTGTAAGCAGGTTAATTAGGTTAAATCTAATTTAATTAATCAAATTAAAATCCAGTTGAAGACCAGGTCTACTTATTTTAGTTGGGATGGACGAGATGTGTTCTTTAGGAATTAAAACCAGAATTCAGCTACTACATATTCAGAATTTCATAATCACGACAAAATTTGGTAAATCTGTGACTGTTTGAATTTGCAATTTACTGGTAGAAAATAATTTAACAGAACTAGCAGACTATATTACTTTAAAAATCCATGCTTTATTAGTGTTATTCAGGTACTTAGTAATTAGTTGTATATGAAAGGAAGACATTTTACAGGATTGTGGTAAGTCTCTAGACAATTCTATCAGGACAAAATCTGTGTATAATAAGGGACAGTTCCTGTCCAAGGAAGTTTAATAAATAAAAGGAATTTATATGGCTAGTGAGGGGAATTACAGAACCCAAACAATTTGCAGTCAGTAAGGTGACAGATGAGAAATGTATACTTGACTATATGGCCAATGCTCTAGCCTGGTCTCCTTTGCCCTAGAGGTATTTCAGAATCTCTTAGCTTGTGTCCATTACATCCCAGGGATAGTTTGAAAAGTTGATGTCAAAGACTACTTCATAAAAAGAAGTTTGATTAAATTCAATGCCTTTTTCAAGTGACTGTTGTAAAATTGAACTCCCCATTATCTCTTCTAATGACTTTTATTATTTCATGTGTATTAACTGGATAATGAAATCACTAAATCATTAGCTTATGTTTCTTAACTTATATGTCAAAGGTTACAGAAAAAAAGAATTATATTGTCTCTGAACTCTGTTGGAGGATAGAATATATTACAATAATGTGTGTTCTGAATGGAGACGAAAAGGAATCATATTCCTATCAATATATTACTTCCAATTAAAACCAATGCTGGTGTTATCTTCAAGGCATTATTTGAGAATAAGAATATGGTTGTTGTTTTAATATTTATATTTTCAGAGGATCCTTCTGCGATCATCCTTCCATTTTTTTTTTTACACTACACAATATTTCCTTCTCACCAATGCACTAAAAATTAAACTGCATTGAAAATTGAATAGATTTCTGACAAAATATTGGTTCAGAGAGGAATGTATAATAATAATAAATTAATGTGCAAATTTTAATTTAAAAATCAGTGAGGTTTTTTGGCATTCTGGATAGAAAAACACTTAAACACCAATCCATGTGGAGGCACAGTTTGCTCTGGTTAACTGATCAGAATAAAACATGCTCAACCTTGACTTTTTCCATATCAGTTAAAGTCCTTCCTAATCTTTTAACTGGGTTCAGAGATTGGTTATTGTGTCTCATGGTAAAATAAAAGGTTCAGAATGCCATGAACTTATTCCTGCAACAGATCCAATTGTCATTTTTTAAAGTTTTTGTCTGCAAAACCAGGATAAATATATAATCTGATTTCAAAAATCATTTCAATTCTGCTAGAATTCTAGAGTTATATGATAATTTGTGGGAGCCAAGGATTTCCTTTGAATTCCTGAGCTGATAAATTCTTAGGGTTGAATGCTCTGCATGCGTAATGCAACACAGATTCATTAAAAACAATGGAAGCAGATAAACTTTTATAGATTTAGGATCTATCACTTCCTCTTTAATCTAGTTTCCATAGTGGTTTTTCTTATTGTTCTCTATATTCAGTTTTAGGGATATCTGGCAGTTACAGTGGGATAGTTATCAAATATTTAATTAAATTGTGAAGTCACAGCTATATTTTATTTCAAAATATTCCCTGATGTTTTCAACCAATTTATCCAATATTGAAATTTTAAACACTAGCAGGCTCAGTTTCTTGACATATATCACTTAGTATCATTCCGTGAAAGTAAGTGAATTATACTACTTCCAAGTCTGGTCCTGAATCATGAACAAGTAATTTCTAACATTTCTTCTGACAGTCATTGATTCTTTGTAAATGCTTTTATTGCTTCCAGATGAATTCAGAGGCAAAACCTATCTTTTGTGAGAACTTTTAAAATTGCTTTTTTGTAATTGATGGTGCTTTGTTCATTTTGCCTACATCAAGGAAAAAAAGTTAGAGACTGTGATTGTTTTAATTGGACCTGAGAATAGAATTGAAGAGTCTATATCATTTAAGCAAAACTCTGGAGGCAGAGCTGTTCTAATACAAACAGAAAAGCAAACTAATAAAAAATCCTCTAAATGCATTACTCCATAACCAGAAATTTTTGTGTATTTAATACAGATCTGGTAAAATAATTCAACACCCTGTGTCAATGTTACCACAGGCTTTCACTGTGCACGAGTGCTTTTCTCTGTGTAGCAGGCTCTCATTTATTAATAATGACATGAAAGAAAGTTTGACCTGAAGATGAATATCTTTTTTTTTTCTTTTTACTGGAAGAAAAACTCAGATAAAAATCAGGTCTTTGAGAGCAGTTAGAAAGCCTCTAAGAAACTAATTAATAGCAAAGAAGAATAAATTATAATTATTAGTTAAATCCTCAAAACACAGTCTGGCATTCTTGGATCAAGTTTAAACAGATTGTCTAGTCTTGGTGATGATGAAGTTCAATAAAATAACAGATTAAATCAATGGGAATGAAGTGACACTCTGCCGTGAATTTATTGAGAGAGGAGCTATGCCTCACACAGCCACTTAACTCCTTACATGAGAGTAAGGGGAAAACAAAGACAGTTAAAGAAATAGAAAGAAAAGAAAGAAAGAAAAAGAAAGCTAATGCAAATAACTGTAGTCCACCACTCTCAAAATCATGCCTAGTTGCTTCCTGAGCAATGGTAACCATTGGAACACTCTCTGCCAGCTTTTACTCCTGAGCACATGGTATGGTGTATTCCTTTGGTCAGCTGTCCTGACTGTGTCCCGGCCCAACCTATTCTGCACTCCCAGTCTACTGTTCTTTGGTGGGAGGGACAGCAGCATGAAAAACAGAAAAGGCCTTGATGCTGTATAAATATTGCTCAGCAAGTTCTAAAACATGGCTGTCTTATCAAAATTGTTTTGATCAAGGGCAAAACAAACTTATCTTGGGGAAACTTTTATTCTTTTCCTATTCTAAAAGGTGCTTTTAAAAGATATTTATTAGAGTTTTTGTTTTGGTTTGTTTTTCTTTTTTCCCCATGGATTTCCTAGTCTGCAACCAGTCAGAATATCAAACAATCTGATATCTCTTAGTTTCTGGGTAAGTATATTAATCCCTGATTGATGTTTCCTTTTCAATCTAGCAAATACTTGGTGGTTTATACAAATTAAAACACCATTAGCAGAATGTTAGTGAGAAGTTCTTTCAATGTGAAGCATTCCTGTTCATGAATTCACCTGACTTAGGAACACATTGCCCCTAATTTAACTTGGGAATTAACATTGAATTCTATCAGACATGCATTTTTACTGATACTTGAGGTAAAGTTTTTTCTCCCTAACAAGTACGTTCCATCAACATTGTGCTAAAGGATTCAACAGCCATTCGAGTTAAAGATAATTAATATTTTTGAAATGAAAAAGAACTGATAAAAAAAGTTGTGAGAGAGCATTTCAGGAACAGAACTCCTGAAATTTTGAAAGCATTCTCCTGAATGTCTATTAGATCAACTTTTTTGTTAGTTTTGTTTTAGTTGCTAATTGTTTGAAAACTAATTCCTAGTTTTCTGGTAATTGGCCTGCATTGAAGAAAGCAAAATACCAAAGCATAGGTGTTCTAATGAGATGGGTCCATCCAGACCAAGAAGGCTTCATTCTGTGTAATCTTTACTAAAAGAAAAAAATGCAAATAAAAAAAGAGATTTCAAAGTGTCTCTATTCTCCAAGCGTAAACCTTTAAAACTTATCATCAGACACATTTACTAGTTGACTCTGAAACAGCCTGAGAAAACAATGTATGCTCTCACTAGATACACGATCAGTAATTTACAGAGATCAGAGAATAAAGTTATTCCTGAAATATACAGGTGAGATTGTCACATGGGGGTGAAAGGATTCTTTCATTCAAGTCTTTTTTACAATAAAGACATTTTTTTATTTTGAGTTTTAGTTTGTGGGTTTTTTTGGTTTTGTTTTTTGGGTTGGTTTTTTTTTGGGGGGGGAGGAGGGGGTTGGAGGGGTTTTTAGCTTCTATATCACCACATAATTAATCTCCTAAATCATTAATCAGTCTGTAATACATGCAGCATGTGTACCAACTGTGTCTGACTCTGAACAAAATTGATTCTAGGAGCTAACAATCTGTTTTCAGGTTCTTTCGTTTCTTTTGTGTTCTATAGTATTTTACCAAGGTATTTGCTTGGATAATTGTAAAGCTTTTTCTGCCATATCTGTATCCTCAGCATGGTGGAAAGCCTGAAATATGTTATTCATAAATTCCTTCTAGACATTGCTTAGGGTTTTCCATATCCCCAGCAAAAGATAACTCTTACTCACGTAAGATATTTGTCTATTGATTTGATTGAACTTTTAGGAGGGACATTACAAACAACAAAATACTATCATATACAGAATAAACCATTGACAAATAGGATATGAAACAAGCATGTTATTAATTTTCCATTTGATAATAAAACCCCACTTTTTCATGCTACAGAGTAAAAATTAATTAATTAATAATTTTTTTCCTGATTTGTGAAATATTACAAAAAATAAGAATGATTTTTCTAAATCTGAATATTTTTCACCCACAGAATGTACTGAAATGAATCTGTTACCATGATTTTTTGTCACTGACAGTCATGTAACGGAAAAAAAAATCAAATCAATTTAATTTTCTTTTTTTGGGAAGAAGGGGAGCAACAATATACTTCTCCAGTTTGATTATCCTATATTTGACCTTTCTAGCTTAACAAAGTAGCATAACAAACTCAACAAAAATATTAAAAATTCATTCAGTCACCTAGTTTGCAAGAGGGAAAGTTTTCAGACAAGGTCAAATACAAATGAACTGATGAGTGGGAAACTGTACACAGCTGTTACAGTTATTTTCTTTCCTTCACAGGGAATCAAGTGCTCAAGTCCTGTTAGGCAGTCAACAGTGAATTTGCAGTTCTTTTGAAATTTTTATTGTGGCACAAAGATGGTGAAGCCTGTGCAGCTGCTTCCCACCAAGAGTTACAATTCCTTTCCTTCAACACAGCACAAGGAGAGTATCCTGAAACAGACTTTCACCATTAACATTTATGTGTTGATAAAAGGCTGAGTTTGAAAGGCTGAAACCAGTGGTATATCCTAGATCCCACAGACAGAAAGTAGGGTCTTGATTTCCACCCTCCCCTTTTTACCAAAATGAAAAGTGTTTGAAAAAGCACTGAGATCACTGACAGAATATGCTTTCTTCCTGTTTGCTGATGTATTTACAAACCCTTAATCCCACAATTGCACTAATCTCTAAGAACAGGTAAAGGCTACTAAAGCTGAAAGTTTTAAAATTATAGTCTTTATTTTTCATATCACTGTTACTTCAGTAAGTGAATGTAGATACTAAGGAGTTACGGCTTTGACTTCTTGGGAAAGGTGGTGATTTTCAGAATAGTATCCCTTAAAATGCTGTGTTTATGAATCTATCTAGTCAGACATCATATTTTTTTCAAAAGGTGTTATAATCCCTTTACAAAGAGGCAGTTCTACATGTTCTGATTAACTTTGGAAATTTCCCTCCTGTTTTGTACCTAAGACAACATCACTGTTAAATAAACAACATACCTCAGTTCTTGTAGTTGTGCACACAGAGAAATTTTATCTGTACTTCTAAAGGGAGCTAGCTATGAAAAGGTTGTTAAAACTTTTTTCAGAAAAGAAAACAATTACTTATTTTTTGCATATCCTGTATATGATAAAAATGACTGTTCTCACAACAATCATTTGCAAGCAAACCAAAAAAAAAAAAAAGGAGGAATGAGAGAGAAAAATATGATTTGGGTATGTTCTGATAAATTTAGATCTTATTGCCATTATTTTAATACTTTCAACAAGAATATATTTCATTTAGAGATAATATAAATCATGTACAGAAGGGTAAAAAGGAGAGAAATGTCCTGAAGAATACTGATGACTACATCAATTTTTTTTTCTTCCAGATGAAAGCATGAACTCAGTCTGCACCACTCACCTCTTAATATTTTAAAATAGGAAGTGGCAGTGAGTCTTGCTGGTTTAGAAAATGAAAACAGGGCTTCCAGCTGATAGTGGCTTTGTTTTTTTGTGGCTCTTTCTTTAGGTTTTAATTTAAACATGAAAGTGATAGTCAACAATTACCCAGGACAAGAGAAATAGCAATTATATAATGGTGTTTTTATTATTTAAGGGAAAGCTGGCAGAACAACAAAAGGAAGTCATTACATGACTTTCATTATTAGGTTTCACTTTTCTTCAATTTCATGACTAGTTTAGAAATCTATTGTGTGTGTGCATGATATAATTTTAAAGACATATACGTTCTTTCTATTTAGGTCACTGTTACTTTCCTTAACAAAAGGATATTTCAAATAAATTTCTGACACTTTTGAGTAATTTAGGATATTATTGTTAATGTAATGGATTACTTATACATACTTATTCATACTTCACACTACAGTTTAAAACAAAGCATTATGAGATTTGGTAGCTAGAATACCTATTTATAAATAAAACACATCTCCTGTAACTTAGAGTTTAAAACATACTAATATAAAATGAAAAAAAGGGTTATTGTTGGAAAGGGACCTTAAAGATCACCTAAAGATCATCATCATTCCCTGCCATGGGCAGGGAACTTTCTACCAGACTATGTTGCTTAGAGCCCCATCCATACTTGCTTTGAGAACCTTCAGGAATGGGACAACCACAACTTCTTTCAGCAACCCATTCCAGTACCTCACCAACCTCACAGTGAAGTATTTCTTCGTAATATCTAACCTAAACTTATCCTCCTTCCTCTTAAGGCCATTACCCCAGGTCCTATCACTACATGTCCTTGTGAGAAGACTCTCTCCAGCCTTCTTGAAGGCATCCATTAGGTATTCAAAGGCTGCTATAGGGTTCCCCTGAACGATTGTCTTCTCCAGGCTGAATAGCCTCAGCCTATTTTCATAGGAGAAATGTTACAGACCTGCAGTCAATTTAGTGACTCTCCTCTGGACTTGATCCAACAGGTCCACATCTTTCTTTTGGCAGGGACCTCAGAGCTTGATGCAGCTCTCCAGGTGGTTTCACACTCATTTGATGCAGCCCAGACTGCAGTTGGCCTTTTGTGCTGCAATCATACATTGTTGAGCCCTGTTGAACTTTTTGTCCACAAACATTCCCAAGTCTTTTGTTCCTAGGGCTAGCATCCATTCTCTACACAGCCTGCACTTCTTGGGGTTGCCCCAATCCAGGTGCAGAATATGAACACTGCCATCAGGGCTCATACTGGCTCACACAGTTTGTTAACTCAGGAATCCCTGTGGTTGAATATACTTACAGGCCACAACCTTAAATAACTGTACTGGTTTGAAAGCAAAACCAGTAAGAGACCCCAAGTCAGAAATACAATTTAATAGGAAGGAAAAAAAAAGGGGGTAAAATAAAATAAATGCAACAGTAAACCTGATGTCCTGTTAGTTAGGGTGGTGGTAGCAGTCCAGATGAAGTGGTCTTGCTGAAGCAGTGATCCCACAGAAAGGTACAATGGCTCTTGTCCTCTGGGAACCCAGTGGGTAAAAACAAGCCCCGACGATGCTCTCCCAAATCCCAGATTATATCCATGTGGGAATGCTTGGCTCCTCCCCATGGGAGCAGCATCTCACAATGGAATGATGTAGTTTTATGAGTCATGCAATGGGTCCTTGATTGCCCATTAAACAGAGATAACTCCCGGATGGGAGTTACCCATGAGTCACACAGCACAGCATGAATGGGCCCATTAACAGAAGATAGTCCGGAGGGTGGGGACAAGGGAAACACTGCCCCACCTGGTTTCAACAGCTCATGAAGATGGGGATAGAATACATATCTTGGGCACATCTTACATTGTAACCTAGGACAATATCCTTTGCATTCTTTCAGTTTTGTGCTGCAAAATCACTACTGCAACAGTTCTGATTTTATTTCATATACACCAGGTTTAAACCAGCCCCAAAATACATGAGATTACTTAAACAACACCAATTTTTTCATTGAATCTCAATGTTTATGAAAAGTGCATACTACAGAAACAGGAACAGGACAAACTGATTTTGTGCCCCAGTAAGCACAAAATCTTGGTCTGCAGAAACTTCATGCTTATGGAAAAACTGTGAAATAGAAAGACCTAGATAGTGTTAACATTGTGGTTTTCCCAGCCCTTTTTTTTCTTTTATTTTATTGTTCTCTTTTTTTTTCTTTTTTTTCTTTTTNTATATAGCTTGAAGTGTCTCCACCATCACTGAGAAAACTTGGGTAAGCAGTAAGAATCAATATGAGTTTAAATTTCAGGTGTAAATATGGGATATGCAAGCCCATAAAGAATGTTACTTTATTCTCTGAAAGAATTCACTTCTAGAAATAAAGAGATCCCATGTATCTGCCTTCTCACACTCTTCCATACTTGCCAGAGAAAGTAAAGTATCAGAGAATAATGAAGAGAAAGAGAGCAGAGGCAGCAGAGAAAGGCATCAGCACAAACGCTGCTGTAACCTTGTAAAATATAACGAGGTAGAAGACAAAATTGTAATGTCAATACCATTCGTAATGACCCGCGGCTTTGCAGGCAGCCTCGCAGACACTCTGCCAGCACATGCCTGCTAGCGTATTAAGGTGAATGTCTTTTGTGCACATGGTGAAAACTCCAAGGCATACAGAACCCCATATATTTTAGGAATGACCTCCATCTGTACCTGCAGGCTGCTGACTGGACAAACCAAATCTGCTCTCAAGGGCAGTCAAATACAGCACAGTCAGATAAAATGTCTCTTGCAGTATTTCTACAGCTGAGTGAGTTTACAAAGCACGTCCTTGCTCCGGGCCATACCTATTAGAATAATAGATCTATTAGAATCTACTAGTAATAATGTACACTATCTAACAGTATAGTTTAAGTGATTAGTCAGGCTGGTCTCTAATGAAAGTATTTATATGTTGCATTTCAGAGTATTTTATGCTGAAGCATTTTATCATAGCTTCTGACTATGTCTTCACAACAGTAAAATAAATTGAAATTCTGGTTGAAAATTTTCCAAGGAAAAAAGTCTTGAAGCTTTGATTAGGAACTGAAAAAGTACAGTCAGGTATGAATTTTATATGCCATCAGAAATCTGAATAACATACTGCTTTTCAATGTTTGTGAAACTTTAAAAGATTTTCCACTTCCCATTCTCTGATGTACTTATTGGATCTATTCTAGCCCTTAACATATTCTGTAAAGCCTTGAGCAAATCTTGTGGTTTCAAATGGAATCAGTATGAGTAGCGGAATCACTGCTGCTAAATTATAGATGGGCAGAAACACCCAAAGTTAAAACTAATAAGAAAAAATATTATAAAAAACAACAAAATTTTGAAGTTGGGTAATGAAAAAAAGATCCATAAAGGGACATAGAATACAAAGAAACAAAGTTAACTCCAAATTTTTTTCTCTGTCTTCCAATACCATCAATTATTTAAACATTTTATATTTTGCTTAAAAATAAATGCCTTTTTTTTAATAATACCTAATTTTTAGTGGTGAAAATTTGTGATTTTTTCATCAGTCTTTTTTATTCAAGGTTAATTTGCAATATACTCATATTGTTACAAATTAGCAACAAATAAATTCTATTGATTTATATTTGAGGAGTCATGGGAGCAATATGTAGAAGAAGTAACCGCCATGGAACCATTAAGGTGTTGCACCTCTGGAGGATAATAATTTGGGACTGACTTTAAAATTCGGTACATTGGAAGGATGCAATTGTGTGAGCCCGTGTCATACAGAAGTCCTGTACATTGTTTTATAGTCCTTGCAGAGCTATTTCATGAGTGTTGATGGAAAGACAGCTGCATCATTTTCACTTAGTTACAGAATGAAATTAATTTAATATTTATATGAACAATTTAGAACTTATGCTGATAATTTTCTTCTGAGTTCACTGAGAGAATGCAAGATTTCATAACAAATTGAAGGCAAAGACAGCAGGGAGTATTACTGGATGTGATGATGCATGGCACCCTCTGAGATGCATTATTATAATACAATCTGATGTTTGCAGCATCCCCTGGTTATAAATTGGTTCAGTAGGTCCTTCAAAAGGTCCCTCACTTCCTTGAAACCTGTTTGAAAGTGCCACCTCCTCTCTTTACATCTACCTGGGATCGGTAATAGAGTTTTATAACCACCAGCCTCAGCCATAGCCTTATTCAGGGTAAAGACAATAGGAAAGTAGATGGCCTTGTGCCATTTAAATTTTTGCTGGTGGTGTTGACATGAGTTAATTTAAATTGTCTTTAGCTATTACATATATGAGTGTATAAGAGTCCATGCATAACTAAAAAGCTAACCAAGAGATTTTGAAAGAAATATCTGATTGTGGTCTACACACCCAAAAGTGATCAGAAATAATATCCAAATGAAACACAGAGAGAAAGTGGAGATCTGCCAACTACAGCTGTTTGTGGAAACATGATGAAAGAGAATTTTAATAAGAAAACATCGCTTCACAAAGACTACAGTATCTTGCTTGAAGTATTTTCTCAGAAGTCATTAGGAAATTGAAAGCAGAGTTCAGAAACTCTCTGACTGGTTTCAGGGTGCTGCTGTGCATTATGATTTTTCTTCAATACTCAGATTTGAGGCAGCAAAAAAAAAGGTCTCGGTCTGCCTAACACAGGCTGCACAGCTTGTGGGTCTCAGGCTTCTGTGGCTTCTTCATACTAAAAACCCAAAAACAACCTTCTTACTATAATTTTAGTTTACCTGATACAACCTCAGGTAGTTTGGGAGCATAACGCTCTAAGGAAGCAATGTAGTACTAGTCCAAGTGAACACATAATTAAGTAAAGGTTATTGACATAATCATCAAAGCATTTTACAAGATATAGTCTTTCTAGAATAAGATGAAGTCTGAGGTAAAACTTTGATTAATACAACTGCCTCCTTTCATTCTGTCTCTGTATAGCACATTAGCTGTTCAATATCAATTTTCAAAGCTGTGAACTAAAGCAGGCAATCATGTTTGGATGTTCAGGGTTTGAATGGAAGTAGAAGTTTAGCAATTTAGTTGTCAGTTTATAAGCCCAATTTAGATAAAAGTAGTATTTTCAAATGAATGTTAAAATGTAAGATCTGTGTTTAATTGCTATTAAAATACTTGGACTTTGCTCAGGCTAGTATTCAGATTATAGAGAGGAAGATATCATAGCGATCTTTCTTCTTGGATGATTCTTAATATAAAATTTTTGTTGTTATTCATCTGTCATGATGAATATCAAGCACTTGAATTTACTTAGGAGCAATATGTTACAATATGTATATAAACTGCAATTACTCATTAATCTATGAAGCCACTGAAATTAGCAAAGTTAAATTAGGAACAGCTTTTTTTCTTTTTACTATAGGCATAGTATGTTCAGAATAAAAAAGGAATTGCACAAAATATTCCAAGTGTTTATATCTGCCAAACATGCAGAAGTTTTCTGGGAAAAAAGCAAACAAACATAAAAAGAATCAAAAAAACAAGAGCAACTCAAATGTAATGTATTGTGTTATATATAATAAATCAATAATTCAGTTCCAAATATGATTTTAAATAACCACAATACTATATTATAAAAACAATCATCCAACTAATTGACATATAATTTTTTCATATATGTCAGTCATTAATCTCGGGCCTAGTTTATTTAAACATTAGATGGGCCTCTAAAATAGGTCATTTAGCTTTCAAATATACATAGAATTCTAATCAGGGCAATTAAATGTGTATTATTAAGGGTTTATTCAGTTCTTTTAATCATCATACAACTTATAAGTCAGTTTCTTTTATCTCTAATTTGGATCCTTGAACACAGAGAACTTGAGGGATCAAGCATCATTTTCATTAACTGTACTTTCTTTGAAGTAAAATCTTCAGTCTTTTGTAATATAATTCCATGTTAATTTAAATCACTGTTCTGCTTTCTTGCAAAGTTTTTTGGTTTTTTTTTTTTTTGTTTTTTTTTTTTTTACAGCACTTGACTGTAACTGTAAAGTATAGACAAAACAGATCCTGAAGACATGACTTGGCACAGGTGTAATTGGCACAACATATAGCTGACTGTATTTATTTATTTATTTATTTATTTTACTTTAGCTTGCTTCATGAAAAAATGCTGCTGGTGTCTGAACGTGTTTTAAAATGATTCGTTCTTTTCCTAGGTTAGAGCTCCACTTGGTGGTCAATAGGACAACATGTAAGGTGGTCATTAACCTCATTTAAAAAAGAATTACAAGTATACTTAATGCTATTTTTATAATATAAAGCAATAATTAAAAAACCCTCAAACCTCAACCATAAGTAATGTGTTCCTTGATTGTAATATAAGTGAATAAGTGTCCTTTTACCTTACTTTTTTAAAGATGGAAATACGTTGTACCTTAAAGCAAATGTTGACAAAACTTAATTCACTCTCACTGATTTATCGAACTGTATAGAAAAATAATCTTATTTGTGCTCGGCAGATATAAAGCAGATGACACAGGAACTGAAAAAAAAATCCCACAGGGATTTTGAGTAGTGGTTTTGACTTCTTTCTGGGATTCCAAGAGTGTATTGGAAGGGGAAGAAAAGAAAAACATAATGGTTGGTTTTTAAACCTCATGTGCAGTTAATTTGTTTAAAGTCTGTATTTTCTGTGTCAGATAGCTAAATACTATATCAATATTCCCCCATTTAATGAAATCTGCACTGGATAAAATTTTCAGATTCTGATATTTATAAATATAAACAAATAAGGTAACATTTACTTTATTTCTCTGTTTTACAAACAAAATTTTGCTCACTGAAAAATTATCAGTGGGAAAATATTCTTTCTTATTTAATTCAGTGGTTTTGGTATCAATTAGCTCCTTCCACCTCATCATAAGCTTTCATGACAGCAACTTAGAAAAACATAATCACACCCTTAATAGCATGTCTCCTGATACTCTCCAGTAACTCCCATGTCTGATTATCTCCTAAATGAAGATGATGCATAGATAAATCATGTCCATAGTTCTTTATTTAGTATTTATCAATAGTCAATGGGCACCAGCTGAAACAGGAGGAAAAACTTTTTTATTCTATGGGCTACACAGCACTGGCACACATTGCCCAGAGAGGGTGTGTAGTCTCTATGTCTGAAGATTTTCAAAAGCCTTCTAGACGTCATTCTGAACTTCCAAGATTTAAACAACCCTACTTGTGCAGGGTTGTTGGGCCAGGCCACATGTTCTCCAGAGGTGTCTCCCCAAATCAACAATTCTGTCATTTTGTGTTTCTGTGATTTTGCATAAATCTCTAAAAATGTGCATTTATAAGGATAAAACATATCCCAAAATGTGACAATTCCTATGAGTCCTTGTTGCTTCTATTGCTGTTTTTAATTTTTCATCATAATGTTTTTCATGGTTAGGCAAAATTTGACTGTTACAGTAACTCTCTTTTAGACTTTTACTGGATTTTTAATGAGCTTTTCTGTGCAGTTCTTAGAAAACCAGAGTTTGGAAAAGTCAGGTGAAAAATATTTTTCTAAAAATTCTCTCAAGCATATTTATTCTGTATAAGATTTTTTTTTTTTAATTCCTGACCAGTGGCTGTAAAGAGTTTTAGTATGAGTTTATAGACAATTTTAAAATGGAAACTCAGAAAGAAAACAAACAAGCAAACAAACAAGCAAATCTGTTTAATGGACAAACTTCAGCATAACTGTGGCATTTTTCAACCATTTACTGAAATTCCAACAGTCCCTAAATTTACTATTTCTTAGTCTGTTAAAAGTTCTGTGATTAGATGCACTGCTATTTTGAAGAAGAAAGCATATATGATTTATTTAATGCATGCATAAAAGCCAATACTTTTATAAAGCTTTGTAATCATATAAGATTTCTTGAACCTAGATTTAATCACCTAAAAATCATATATGTCTGACCTATCCTTATTTGTCAATGGGGGAAAACAGGTTGGTTTTGAAGTAGATTGAATAAACCAGTCCTGTGCATCTACCTAAGCAGAAGGTGAACAGCCTTGAGGAGTCACCTCTCTGAATGAGAGCCTGAATCTCTATCCAGATCGGTGAGCCTATGACTGTTCTCTGGCCCTGAGGCTGAGTGACAGAGAGAGTCACCTTCGAAAAGCCTTAGGGAACAATGTTTTGCGCATACTCACTCCTAAACTGTTCTCAGATAGTCTTTGGAAAAGTTGAGTTGCCTTCGAATGAAGCCATGCCAGGGACTGTGAAATAAACAGTAGAAACAATAGTTGTTTGTGCCCAGGAAAGTATTGTGGCACTAATAATTTACTGAAATGGAGGTAGTTTTGAGTTTTTACTTTCAACTCAGATGTTTTTCATGCAGTTCCACCAACTTATACACAGAACTGCTACTTCCAATATGATAACACAGTGTTTCTGAGTGACAGTTTTATAAATGTATGAACCTCCTGATAAACTCAGCTTGTATGATAAATCAAAAAAAGTCAATAAAAATTGAAAGACACTGGGTTTTACTAGAAATCCTTTATGGAACTTTATGGCACAGAATTACAGGGGAGCCTAAATGTCTCAAAATGGCCTACATCTAAAATATCACTTTTATCATTTTTACCTGAGGTCCATATAATTCTGAACACTCTTGAAGTGAGATGACAGCAAAGATTTGCTCTCTTCTCCACACAGTTATTACACTAGACAATTAGAAGGTAAAAAAAAAAAACAAAAAAAAACAGAGGTTACAATGATTAAGTATAAATTGAGGAGTAAAAGATCACCAGGGTTTACGTGTGAATTAGAAAAATCATTGAAATTAAAAACTAGTAAACAAGCAGGGTTATCTTTATATATGCACCAACAGTATTTCAAACGGAGATTGTAGTTTGCTAATATATTAGATTTTTTTAACCTATCTTTAATATTCAGTTCAGATTAAAGGGATAGATAAAAGAGAAGTGAATGGCATAAGGCTTTCAAAAGGCTACTGATAGATTGACTCAGAAAAAATATCCCTTAAAGCTAAATCATATGGAGAAAGGCTAATAATAGAGCTTACAATCTGGCTGAAATATAGGAAAGGGGAAAAAAAAATTAATTTTCTGCACATCAAAATTCTGATCCAGAATGTTTCTGTTTGCAATGAAGAATATTGTGATCCTTTTTACATTACTTAACTATTAAAATGTTTTCTCACCATAAGCATTTCCATAACTATTTCCGCAAGCTGAGTGGTTTAAATAGAAAATCAAGAATACATATATTTGAAAAATAGCTATTGCACTTTCTCATTAATATTTTCATGTAGGTTGTTCATCATCATCTCTTAGTTTCTAATTAATAACAATTTTTCCATGTGAAAGTAAGGAAAAGAAAACCAGATTCACAGAGTTAAACTAGATTATGAATAGATCTGACCAGAAATTTAAGGTATATTTTACTTAATGTGAAAATTAATGAGAAGATATGTAAAAAATTATAAATCATATAGGGGACACAGATAACTGTTTTATTTCATAGTATATAAATAATTTAAAGCAATACTTAATATATTACAAAAGAAACTAATTCAGTACTGCCAAAAGGGATATTGTTCATTTGCACAGGTATTGGAACACAGAAATCAGAAACACATTAACTATGGAAGATAATATTGAATAGATGATATTTCATAAATGTTTATTTACTGTTTTTCTTTCTCTATGTCATGTAATACTTGAGTTATAACTTTTATTTCCAGACCAAACCAATGAAATCTCTCATATTTCAGAGCTAAGAAACCCTTTGGACACACCTGTATTTTAACAGTCTCATGAGAGATTTTGTACAATTTTTCATTTGTCACAAGGCGATAATGCCTTTCATGGCATATCTTGAGCTTCTACATCCCTATAAAATTTTAGACTTCTATATTTTATTTTTTTTTCCCCCTGGAGACTGTATAAGTGCATGTTTCACATGTTGTTAGATACATGTTCTAATTAATTTGTTATTTTATTAGAAAAGAGTGCAGTAACAGTCATACTGCAAAATGGTTCATTTTTTCTCTCTAACAGGCCAAATGGAAGGTTATAAACCAAATCACCCACAGGACTTGGTTCTTTCCTTCACAATCTTTCCTGCTGTGCCATTGCCTGAGGTCAGATCCGAAGCAAAACAGACATAACCAGCAATCTGGAAAGCCCAGTGCCACCGTGTAGTTCAGCCTGTGAGTGTGTGCATGTACATGCCTCAGAAAGAACCACCAGACACAGAGAGTTGGAAAGTGCCAGATAAATGTTTCACTAAAATTTAACAATGAGATTGTTGTTTTGTTGGGCTTCTTTTTTTCTTTTTGCATTTAGAGAAAGCCTAAAGGGATTGCTTAGCATTAAGTTAAGGAACTAATGAACAATTCTCCCCCTCTCCTCTATAACCACTTGATTTCTCAGTTTCTGCTAGCATGGTCTCTCTGGTTTTATGTAGTTTTGTTTCTATTGTGGTTGCAGAAATCTGAACTTTGTTGCCTTCAGTATGCCTGGGATGTTTCTCCTTACAGTCCTCATGGCCAGGCAATTTGCTCTCTCCCCTCTGTCCCCCAATGCTTGTACAACCTTGTCTTTAGAAACAAACTCTGTCCCCTCACAGTAACTCCCTTAGTTTTCTCTTTTTTATGCCCATTGTCTCCTCTGGAGCATCCTCCCTTGCATTGCAAGATGAGTCATTATCCTCCAGATCACAGAATCAATAAATCACAAAACATAAAATAGGCTGGATGGGACCTTGAAAAATCATCTGGTCCAAACATTTAATGCAAGAGGGAAATTAGATTATCTAGGACCATGTCCAGTCTTGTCTTGAAAACCTCCATTGTTAAACACCCCATCAAGTCCTTGGAGAGATTGTTTCAGTAACAGATTTTCCTCACAGTGTGGTTGTTGTTTGTTTGTTTGTTTGTTTGATTTTTCCATCATTATGAACCTCTGCTAGCACAACTTGCACCCATAACCTTGTTGTGTGGTACTTTAAAGAAGAGAAATTCTCCTCTCTGTAGCCACTCTTAAAGTACTGGAAAATAGTGGTGAGATATCCCTGAGCTTTCTCTTCTACAGTGTCAGAAGACCTTGCTCCTATGTTCTTTCCACCTAGGGCAGATTTTTAAGCCCTTTGATTGCCCCTGTGGCCTTCTTTTGAATGCTGTCTGCATCTTGGTTAAATTTTGGGAACCAGAAACAGACACAGTACTCCAGGTATGGCCTTGCAAGTGCTTAGTGGGATGATCCTGTCTCTATCTCTGTTAGTAATGGTGCCATAGATGCAGTCCAGGAGCCAAATTTGTTCTTTTGTTTTTGCTGCAGATGCACACTGCTGACTCATGGTCTGCTTGTTGCCTACCAGGACTCCCAGGTCCCTTTCATAAGGATGATCTACAGCCACAGAGATCCTGTCCTGTACTTGTCTCTGTGATTATCATCCACGTGCAAGAGATGGCACTTCATTAAACTTCACACTGTTCTTGCTAACGCACCTTTTCAGCGAGTCCAAGTCTTTCTGTAAGATGCCTCTCCCTTCTGACATGTCCACCTCACTCCTCAGTTTGCATCATCAGACTTGATGAGGGTTCTTTCAGTCCCATCCTCCACATAATTTATGGAGAAGTTGAAGTGTCAGGCCCAGTATCAGTCCTTTAGTGATCTCACCTGTAAAAACCATAGGTTGACACCCTCTGTCTGTGGTCTATTAACCAATACTCTGTCTATCTCACAGACCAGCTATCCACTCTTGCCAGTTTGTTTAGGAGGAAGCAATGGGCACCACTGTCCAGTTCTTTGCTTAAGTCCAGCTAAACAGAATGCACTCCTTGCCCCATATGCACAGAAAACCCTGCTTTGTTGTAGAAGGTGATCAGGTTGGTCAGGCCGCCAGATGTTTCCATATGACAGATTGTTTCTTAAGATGGAGTCATTAGGCATGTGTTCAGATGCATTTGTTGAAACTCTTGAACTTCTCATTGACAAGATGTACACTGGCAACATCCTAGATATCACTAAGATATGAAAAGTCCAGTCCAGGATCTATCTTCATTTAACAGACTAGAAAAATGGGCAAAGTAGGGCAAAAACCAGCTCCACAGAATCGGATCCAGGCTGCACTATGAATGAGCCCCAGAACAGAAGCTAGTTCACATACTTTGCTGTAAAATATTGACCAGTAATGAATTTCCTTTCACAATACAGCTGTGCAAATTGAGGTCATTAGCTGCATGAATAGGCATTGAGTTTATAAGATAGAAGTAGGCTGACATCATATATTCCTGCAGAAAGGCTTATGGAAGAGTACCAAGCATGAATATGAGCCAACAGTTCTTAACATTTGTAGAACTGAGGAAAAGAAAAAGTGAGGAAGAAAGTTTATATGATTGAAAATATTTTTTATTTTGATCTATGTTTCAGTTTTGGTTTTGCTAGTTTTGGGTTTGGGCTTTTTTTTTTGCTTTTCTTCCCCCCAGATATTCCTAACAAAGACTTTTATCAAAATACAAATAAATGTATTTTGGCTATTTTGAACAGAGGCTTTGAGGGCTGAAAAGAGTGGCAGTTCTGTCAGAGATGTTTAGACAAAATGAGAATAGTTAGCAAGGTGAGTGCTCCTCAAGGTTTTCAAATTTTTTTCCGAGAAACAATTAAAGATGGAATTTTAGGTAACAATTTTTATTCTTAAAAAAAGAAAGGCAAAAAAACCCAAAACAAAACAGCCAAACAAACAAAAAAACAGCAACAAAAACCCCACATGAAATATAATTTTCTCAAAAAAAAAAAAAAATTAATCCTGTCATAGTTTTGAAAAACATCGTGACAGGCGAGCATCATTTCAATGCCATTTACCCAGGTAATACTCTCTATCAGAAGTTTATTACCCCTGTCTCTGCAAACAGGCGCAGCTGTATTTTCAGACAGCTGCTAAATCCTTCAAAGGAGCTGTCACTCAGTCATTACCTCGCCCCTTCTGGCGAGAGCGATGCGCTTCCCGCTGCCAGGCTGTGCCTCGGCGCGGCGCAGCGGGGCCGGTGCCGGGCTGCCTCCCTTCCCCTGGGCGGCACCGCGGTACCGGCACTGCGTGCCGTCCCTGCGGTGCCGTCCCTGCGGTACCGGCACTGCGGTGCCGTCCCTGCCGTCCCGGCTCTGCGGTACCAGCACTGTGGTGCCGTCCCTGCGGTGCCGTCCTTGCGGTGCCGGCGCTGCCGTCCCGGCGGGGCACGGGCGCGGCCGCGCAGCTACGCTGCTGGGCAGGGGGGACACCGCGGACAGCGCCCGCAGGGAAGCGCGTCCCGCCGGGATGGGAAATGGGAAATAGCTCTGCGTGCCTAGAGAGATCCTGCAGGACCAATAGGAATGTGGCTAAAATAACCTGCAGAGACTGGAGGATTTGAGTCAGCTGCAGCAGTGATGAAGCAGGCAGAGAGGCTTAAATGCTGTGCTGGTTTTGACAGCTTTCATGATACCCTTTATGGTCTTGCCCATAGAACTTAGTCTGTGACTAGACTTTTTTAAAAAAGGTTTTACTGCACAGAGTTGCAGTATTTCAAGTGGAGGGACTGCATTTCAAGAGTATCATTCATACCACAGAATTTCTAATGTCTTACATAATACTACATGGAAGAGGAACAGATTTATGGCATTCACAAAGTAAAGCCCATTCAAAGACTATATAGACAACAGAAAATATTTACAGAGAATGTATGAGTGCCACTCTTCCAGAACTGTGGATTTTCCCTTGTCAGAAGCAGAAAGAGCTCTGAGGCCAGCAAGGCATTTAGAATGGTGAAGGTTTTCAGTGTTGACTTCCAAAACCAATGAGCTTTGGCTGCTTCTAATGACTTTAGTGAAACCTGCTGTTACTCCATAAGTTCTATGAAACATTGTCTCGCCTGCTACCACCTAGCCGGGGGGGGTGGAATTATGCTGCTCTTTTTACTTTTGGTTTGTATTGACTCATGTCATGCATGTTCTTAATACTCTCTCTAGGTTCTACAAAATATAGAGCTATAAAATATCTGCATCTCCTTCCAGAAGAAACATAATCTTGGCAACAACAGGGTTCTGTAAGGAGGGACTAAGAATATATTATTTTAAAAATCCACATATTAGGGAGAAAAAGGAGTAGTCCTATTTTTATAACTGCCTCATTTCCTTGGGAAGAAACAAAGGATGGATGGCACATTAAGGATTTAAAAGAAAGGCTGTAAAGAGAGAAAGAGAAAATGCTTTTATCAGGAGCTTAGAATCTCATAATAAGTGACAGATGATTCCACAAACAAGCTAATTAATGATGGTCTGATGAGAGAAAATGTCCCCTGGAGAAGAAACAACACAGAGCAGTGACAGAATTAGAGAGAAAAAGCTAAGGGTTAGAAGAAAATGTTATGGTATTAAAGTTCTGTATTTAAGTAAAAACAAAACTCAAGTTCATTAAACAGCAATGCTTATGCAACTTGCAATAACTTCTACTGTTTCCATGGTACCTGTCACATTCTGGGGAAACAAACTGTACCTTTGGGGAACATGAAGTTATGTGCTTCTGTGTGGCAATAATTAGTGAATTTGCCTTTATTTGTAAAAATAGGAGGAAAAATGTCTTTAGATTTTTTTTTCGTCCAAGTTGGGTTACTGTTCATAAGAAATCAAAACTCAGATACGGCAGACAAAATTATTAATATAGTTGTTGTGATTACTTGAATTGAGTATATTTTACAGAATCACAGAATCAAGTAGGGAAGACTTCTGAGATCATCAAGTCCAATTTTTGTCCAAACACCACCTTGTCAACTAGAACATGGCACGAGTGCTGCATCCAGTCTTTCCTTAAACATCTCCAGAGATGGTGACTCCACCACCTCCCTGGGCAGCCCATTGCAATATCTAATCATCCTTTTTGTGAAGAAATTCTTCCTAATATCCAATCTGTACCTCCCCTGATGCAGCTTGAGACTGTGTCCTCTCATCCTGTTGCTGATTGCCAGGAAGAAGAAGCCAACCCCCACCTGGCCACAACCATTGTCCCTGTTTATGGAGCATTTACTTAAATAAATGGTCCAACCATCTGTTTTTTTCCTGAGATGCTGCAGAGAAATGCCTAATGTTTCTCACCTCTCCCTCTGTATCCCTGGACATGAGCCTTGGCAGCAGATTCCTATTTTTCCTGCCTCTTGCTCACCCAAGATTCACCAGAAGTGTTTTGCAATCCTGCTCCACCATTTCATAATGCCTTGAAATATGTCACACTTCACTTGCATGCCCTATCTACATCGACAGCATGGAGAAAGTTCTTAAATGTGATGTCGTTGGGTGGACTCAGGTTCAGACCTTTCACATTTTCCTGCTCTTTCTATAAGCTTTAACTCTGATTCCAGCGCACACAGAAGTGGAGTTGTGGATTTTTTTTTTCAGTGAGGTCATCTGTTGTGAACTGAAGTGTTGCTGCATAGAGCAGGAACATACTCTGTCCTCCTCAGACTACAGGGGTGAGACATGAAGGCATGTCCTATGACCATAATCCCTCATGGCCCAGGCACTCAATGCCCTTTACTTTTGCGAGGTCCATAAAGACCAAAGTGATTATTGTGCAAGGGGAGGTGGCTCGCCTTTAATCGGGAAACAAAGCACATGGTCAAATCTTACATATTTTACTTATGGTTTGAACTCCAGATCTCCACTTTTGAGTTTAATTTTCTTTTTTTTTCACCCAGGAAAGCAAAAGCAAACAGTGCTCTTTCTAACATCCAGAAAAGAAAAACAGATTCTTCCTATGTGGTCCTTTGGATGCCACTAAAGAAATTTACTGGAGAGACCATGTGTCTTGATCTACCTTTTAACGCACAGAAAATGGTCACTTGACAGGGGTCTGGGCTTCTCTTGCTTGGGCTGCAATTGGAAGAGATTGGCGGTAAGTGAATACAAGAAACCTTACCACTTTTTCTGACTTTCTAGAAAAACTCCAGAGATTAATGCTGGCTGTAACGGCAGTAACCAGAGTTAAGTTACCATCAGACAGAAAAAAATCACAGGCATTTACACTTGGTGGTGCAGGCAAGTGTCTGCCTACCTCTGCCTTCAGGTATCTGGCCTGAAAAATGCAGACGGAGAGGACAATATCGTAAAATTAGTGCAGGTAACAGTACTATATTTATGCCCTCCACCACCCCTATAAAACTGAAGCATCAAAACCAGATTTTTTAAACATCTAATCACCAGCACATATTAAGACTGGCTTTTTTAGTCTATTAGTTGTCAAAATCAGCAGCTCTGTCTCAAGAATCTAATCTGTTGTGGAAAGGAAAATTAAACACCAGTGAATTAATAAACGGTTATCCAGTCTAACCTCCTAAACTGCTAGGTCTGCCACTAAAATAATAGTAATAATAGATAAGGCAAAAAAAGATGTCTGAGTAAACAAACTTTAATATTCTGCAGAAATTTAGCTCAAATGTCTCTACAGCACTTTGCAGTATCAACATATGTCAAAACTAATGATTTTTTTACAGAAGATTTACTAAACATATGGGTTTTTTTCTGTAAGGATCCCAGATTTTTGAGTCCACTTCAAGAAATTTCCTCCAAAACAACAGAATACTTCTATGTCTTATAATATTAGAAAGAATTTAAAGATATGTAACTTCTAAATTTCTAAATATTGAGAATTCATCCTAAACAACACAGCCAAAGCATTTGCTTTTTTTTTAGGTTATGACATTTGTAAGTATTTCTTTTATTTAGCATTTAGGGTTTTTTTTCCCTTTTCTCCATGCCACCCAATCCACCCAGTGTTACGATATTATTTGTAAGGATGAGCAGTAAAACTGATCACCTAATAATTACACAATATATACATATATACATATAGATATATATGGAGAGAGAGAGAGGGATATCTCATTATAGGTACACACAATTGTCTGTATGCAATTTATATATTGAATATTTTGTTAGAAGGAAAAACATGGTTAAGGAAGAAACCTGCCTAGTTGTCTTGCTTTGATGACTGAGTTGGGGTTGCGAGAAATTACACTCCATTATGATTAAAACAACATGATCAAGTGGGAGAATTTTTTTTATTAAATAGTAGAATGGGAAATTCATTAGAGATTTGCAGGCTTCTGTGAGGAAAATAAATATCTTGATACCAGGGAGGGGATCCTGAGTCACTTTCAGAAGTAAAAGAGAATATTTTTCACAGGAAGAAATGGTGCCCATCTGGAATTTATTACAATACATGAGGCCAATAAAATTGCTTTAAAAAAAATTAAGATGAGCAGGGAAAAGCAAGTAACCTTATAATATCAAGTCTGTGTCATCCTGCAGGCACAAGTTGGTGTTTTTTTTTTAAGATTTAATGTGGTACAATCTCATAATTTACAGAAATTTACAAATGGGGATTAAAGCTATAATATTGAATAATTCATCGACCTATTTCTGACAAATGTGGTACTTAGTGAAGTGTTGTCTCATGCTGACTGTGCCAGTGAATGTAGAAACCAGGAATAAGTATTGTGATTCACTTTTTTTTTTT
>WBMY01012345.1:0-13041 GCA_013397315.1 Donacobius atricapilla
CTCGCTAGGCTCTCCTGGATGGCGACCGACTGGTCCATCTCCGGCCCGGCAGCCCCCTCCCGGGGCCGGCACCCGGAGCCTCTCCCTCCCTCCCTCTCTCCGTGCCGCGGCGGCTGCGCGCTCAGCGCGGCGGCGGCGGCTCCGGTCTCGCCCCGCTCAGGAAATAACGGGGCCGCCGCAGGAACCGCCGGTGGGAGCGGTCTGGCTCGGCGGGGGCGGAGGCCGAGCGGATACTGCGCGGCGGGATGCGGAGGACGGCGGAGGCACGGCCCGGCCCGGCCCGAACCCCGCGGCTGCGCTCGGCCCCTCCCGGGCGGAAAGGGAGACCCAGAGGGGGAACCTCTCGGGCCGGCAGACGTGGAAAGGATCATTTCCACGGAAAATCGCGAGATGCTCTTATTTTCAGTAGCCCCTTGAATTTTTGTTGTTGTTGTTGTTGTTGTTGTTGAATTTCAAGACGACCCAGCGCAGGAGCCGGGTTATTCTTGAAATCAATTAATGGAGAGTGTTGTAAAATATCACCAGAACCTTTTGCACTGTAGAGACAGATGTCGTTCCTTCCACAGATGCAGGTCGAAAGACAGGAAAAACGCGAGTGGCCTCCGTCAGTGACAGCCCTGCGCCTCTTCCCCCATCCCTCTCTGCTCGCCAGCGGACGAGGGAACAGGCTGAAAACGCTGCTCTAAGCACCAAACCGTACAAGAACTGTGGTGCTGGGCTGTGTTTTTGAGATAGAAGAACCCTTGACAAGAATACACTGACACTGGCCTGAAACACAGTAAACACACCCGAAACGTTGAGCTGCGGTTTTGCTGTCCCAGAATAGCATGGGAATGGCCGGCTGTGGCAAAATGACGTGTTTTTCATGCAGCCCCACATCCACCCCGTTAGGGCTGGCAGTGCTCCTTGAGGGCCAGCGCTGCAGAGCCTTCCTGCTGGGAAAGCACGCGAGGCTCCGAGGGCTCCAACCCACCCAGCCCAGCTCTCTGCCCTCCCACAGCTCACACTGTGTTCAGCCACACTCAAACACCAGCACCAAAAGGGGGCTGACACAAAGATTTTAATATTTTGCAATCTTTTCTCTAAGGAACCGGTGGCAGCAGAGGACAGCGGTGGCAGGGAACAGCACCGTGCATTGACTCCCGGTAATTCTGCCTGGCCAGCTCCGCCCCTGCTCTGTGTGCTCACCTCTGGGCTCTGCCTTTAGCAGTAGAGAGCCACAGACGTGGAACACAATCATCTAAAACATGAGATGCTTTTAGATGAATCCCACTTCCCTGCCTAAAACTGGGAAACGAAACATGACGTTACGTACATGGGCAAGAAGCATTTCATTGCCAGAGCACTTTGGAACTGGCAGGTCAGAGGGGGTGCAGGGAGACTGCCACAAGCAAGTCATTGATTAGAGCAGCCAGTGCAGAGGTTTCTGGGTTTTAAGGAGGTCTAATACCCTCTTGTTCCAGCTCCTGAGGTCCCCCATTCCAGCAGCACGGAAGCACACACTGCACCACTCTCAGGATCCGCAATTAGCTTGCAGGACTCTCAGATCTACAGGATTTGGGCAGGGTAGAATCCCTCGTTGTAGCTTTCTAAGTGCACAGATTAAGTGCTTTTCATCTGGGAAAAGGGGGAATCTTGTTTTCAAATACTTAAAGTTTACTGTAATGCCAGGAGCCACCCATCCTGGGATGGTGCAGGATTCAGAATGCAGCTTAAGGGGGGATTTAGGGTCAACAGCAGGGTCCTGTGCAGGGCAAGCAGAGTGACCCCCAAGGGTGTGCAGCTGCCCATGAGCAGATGCAGAGGGCCTGGACACGTTGATGGGACAGGGACAGGACAGAGGGCATTTGCTAGCAGCCTTGGCTGGAGTCAGAGAGCAGCGGGATCCTACTGACCCTACAGGAGAGGCTGCAGAGCTGCCTGACTGGGGCCTAACCCCAGAGGGAAGTGGGGACCCCGAAACTCAGGAGAAGGACCACCCCACATGCCATGACCTTTAAGAGCGGGGCCAGTGTCACCTGCCCAGCGCTATTGACGTGAACTTTGCCATCCAGTTTCAGGCAGCTGGTTTTTGGGGTGGCTGGGCAGCACTCCTGGTAACAGGCAGCCTTCATCCCATGAGCACAGACGGGTTTGGCAGCCTTGCAAGCTTTGCTACATCCTGCCATGTAATTCAAGCCAGTCTTCTTCATCTGCAAGGAGAGAGACATTAGCCTGGGGGTCACGCCGAGCCTTTCGTTATTAGCGTTACAGGAACAGAATGCTCTGCAGCCCCAGGCCATACCTCACAGAAGTCCTGCCCCAAAATGCATCTAGTGACAGTCTTCCTTCCTTTGAAACACTCGTTCCCGTTACAGGAAAATGCTGCACACACTTTCCCCTATGAGAGAAAGGACCAGGGAGACACCAGCTGTCCATCAGACTCGAAGGACAAAAACTGCATTTCAGACAGCCCTTCACTCCCTGGGCTCCTCTCCACCCCCTTCTGTTCTGCTGGTATTTGTGCTCTCAGGCATTTTAGATCCAGAGATAAAGGAGTATTCTGAAACTGCAAGAAACTACTGAAAGACCCGCAGAGCAAGCAAGTTTCAAGCCTCTTTTTCCTTCCTCTTAAGAGGTCTCTGCAAAGATAAGCACCTTCCCCTCCACTAGGCTCAGGAAAGGGCTGCAGAGCCCAGTGGGTCCTGCAGCCTCTGTGCAGCTGCAGGAAGGCTCATGCCATGGTCGGGTCAAACTGCCTGAGCTGATGCAAGCGCTGCTCTGGGGAACAGACCTGCTGGACAGGGGCGAGGCCCACTGGACAGGGCTCCTTATGGACCCCTTACTTCCAGCGCTCACTCAGGATTTGTTGCCTTTCCAGAGTCTGCCTTTTACCCCATAAAACAAGCGGAGGAGGGACCTTTTCCTGTTGGGAAGCTCAGCCATCCCAGCAGCCACAGGCCCCAGCACCCACGGATGCAGCAGCCTCTGCTCCTGTGGTACCTACGTTTTGTGGGGGAGGCCGAGGGGTGGTGGTGGTGGCGGTGGTGGTCAGTGGCACGGCGGTGGTGGGTAGCAGGTCACCTGCAGACACACGAGGAGCCCTGTGAGGCTGCACACACAGCTCACGGGGCCAGATTCACCAGCACTGCTCACATTGTGGCCAGAGCTACCACCCTGCCCCTCACCGAACGCCAAGGACAGAGCGAACCCCAGGGCAGGGGAGATGCCGATGCAGCCACACACCGTCCTGCCCACCCGCCTCCCACCTCTGCTGCAGGGCAAAGCTGGGCGATACCGATACCGATACCATAGGCCGTGGCGTTGAGCTGCAGGCACAGAGGGCCAGCGCAGCACTCCAGGGCGCACTGCTGCCTGCTCACGCTGCCGTTGGTGCTGCACGGCTCCGCGCTGCACCCGCTGCTGCATCTGGCTGTGTAGTTGGTGCTGGAGAAGCGATAAAGCTGCAACGGGCAGAGTCAAAGGATAAAATGAGTGTGAAGAGGTGCCGTCATAAAAGGGTAAAAATAACTGACAGACTGCCAGAGAGGAAAGGGAGATGGGCACAGACTTAATAGAGCACAGTGGGTTCGTGAGATAAAGAAAGGGAAGGAAGGCTTTCCCTCTTGCACCGCCATACCTCGCAGTAAGTCTCATTGTGGCAGGTGGTTGTTCCGTTGGCATGGGCTTCATCCTGGTAGCACCTCTCTCCGGAGCACTGGAAGCTCTGGCAGGTTTGCTGGAGAGACACCAGGGCGTCAGCTTGCAGCAAAGCCTCCTCGCACAGCACTGCAGGGCTGTCCCCAGCCCCAGCCTCGCCGGCTGGAGGGGCCACCCCCACCTGGCCACCCACTGTGCTCCCTTCCACCACAGGAGATGCTCCCAGGGCACTCCTGGATCTTGGGACCGACCAGCCGGGCAAGTGGCACTGTCCAGTGGCCCAGCAATGCCCCTCTTTCCATTCCTTGCCTTACCGTTGTCTCTTCTGCTCCCTTCACAGAGGTGTTGGTGGCCACCAGAGAGGCATTGTGCGTGGCCACCACCGAGGCATTGTTGGTGACTGCCACCACTGAGGCGTTCTTGCTGGCCACGGCCACCTCTGAGGTGTTCTTGGTGGTAACCAAGGAGTTGGAAGTGGCCACCACTGTGGCTTTCTTGGTGGTGGCCACCACCATGGCAGTCTTGGTGACCGCCGCCACTGCCGCATTCTGGGTGGCCACTGAATTGTTCTTGGTGGTCACAGCCACCAGTGAGGCCTTCTTGGTGGTCACTGCCCCTACCAAGGCATTCTTGGTGGCCACTGCCCCTACCAAGGTGTTCTTGGTGGCTGCTGAGGTGTTCTTGGTGGCCACTGAGGTGTTCTTGGTGGCCGCTGAGGTGTTCTTGGTGGCCACTGAGGTGTTCTTGGTGGCCGCTGAGGTGCTCTTGGTGGCCACTGAGGTGTTCTTGGTGGCCACCACCCCTACCAAGGTGTTCTTGGTGGCCGCTGAGGTGCTCTTGGTGGCCACCACCCCTACCAAGGTGTTCTTGGTGGCCGCTGAGGTGCTCTTGGTGGCCACCACCATGGTATTGGCAGCTGTGCTGTGCCCTGAAAAGCAAAAAGCTCCTGCTTGGTGAAGGAAACACCAGGGGAAAACGTGCTCAGCAAGCGCTGTGTCCCTTTCTGAGCCATGGCACAGTCAGAGGGACCCGTGGGAAGCCCCTGTCACACTGTGGCGGGGAGGTGAAATGGCAGCCAGTGACAGGATGTCCCCAACAGGCTCCACTTGCAGCCACCAATTGGGCAGCCCAAGAAGCAGGTTAGAGCCAACAGCCCACCACAGCAGCACTACGGACAGACGTTCAAACAGCCTCTCCCTCCCACTTCCAGCCATATTGCCTGGGCTTTTATGCGGGCTAAATCATGAGGAAAGGTTCCTCACCTCTCCTGCAGCTCTGTCCTACAGAGCACAGCCTGGAGAGGACAGGCACAAAGTCCCTGGTGCACCACACTGCCTTTGCCCCACTCCCCACAAGCCTCCGGATTTCCCCTTGGGATACAGAACTCACCTGCTGTGGCAAGAGAGCCCTGAAGGCAGAGTTGCAGAGCCAAGATGCAGAGCAGCAAACCTGGAACGGAGTGGGAATGACTGAGAGCACCACACCTGCTGTCTGCTTTACCCACAGCCCAGAGAGCCTCCCCGGGAGCACAGGCAACTCGCCCTTCAAACAGAGAAGCAGGGATACTCCACCTTCCCAAAGCCCCGGGTGTCCAGCAGCCACCCCTCACCCCAGGGAGGCCTCCGGCACAGCCCCCAGCAGCTGGAGCACAGATGGAGCCAGGGTGGGGGACAGACAGACAGACAGACAGACAGACGCTGCCCTCCCTGCTGCACCAGAGCCCCATTACCTCGAGCAGGGGGGATGAGCCATCGGTGTCCAGCCATCCTCACCCGCCAGCAGCTGCACCCAGACCTGGCAGAAGGAGGCAAGGTCAGAGCTGCTCCCCCGAGGTGCAGGGGGGGCACCCCGGTACAGCTCTGTGCTCTACCTCCAGTGCTCAGCCCCGGGGCAACCAGCCACCCCCACCTGAGAGATTCCCCAAATCCACCGAGGCTGCTGACGGGGAGCAGGAGCCCTGGGGAGCTGCGTGTGCTGTTGGTGTGGCAACAACCCTCCCCAGAGCTCCCAGGCAGCACAGCCCTGCAGGAGGCAGGGTGAGACAGTGACAAGTGCCACCATGCAGCAGTTTGCTGCTGCTGCTCTAAGTGAAGATGGGACCTGGCTCTCCATCCTCTATTTGCATTCCAAATGTTCACCTGTTTTGCGAAGGAAATGGTGGAGATGCGATTCCAAGCAGGCTCCAAAGCCAGATTCTCCAAGGAGAATGGTAATACTCCCCTCCTGTTTTATGATTTAGGCTGAGTCACCATTCCCCCAGGACTGGAGGGGCTGAAGCTCATTCAGAGACCTCCAAGGCCGTTCCCTCAGAGTGACAGAAAAGACGGAGGCAAGCTGGCACCTCACCCTGCAAACCAGCCCAGCCACCACCCAGAACAGCTCTGGGCATCCTTACGGAGCCCAGTGCCAGCCCAGCCCCAGGGCAGGCAAGGAACCAACATCTGCCTGACATGGCCTCATCCCAGAACAACCTTCCCCCAGGCAGGGAAAGAGCCCACAGCACTGACTCACCTGTCTGCCTGTTCCTGAAGCCCCAGAGCACCTGCAGCCACTGCCAGCACTGGAGCACCTCTGAGCAGCTGCTCTGGCACCTGCCCCAGAGCCCAGCCCCACCCCTGCCAGCCAACCCCCAGGGAAGGGTCACATGTGCCTCCAGAGCAGCAGGGACACACACGGCCCTGGGCAGCAATGGGGAGAGGGATTGAGGGGCACAAACGGCCCTGGGCAGCAAGGGGGAGAGGGATTGAGAGGCACAAACGGCCCTGGACAGCAAGTGGGGAAAGGGCTGGTGAGGCAGGGACACAAACAGCCCTGGACGGCAATGGGGAGAGGGATTGTGAGGCTGGGACACGAACGGCCCTGGACAGCAATGGGGAGAGGGATTGAGAGGCACAAACAGCCCTGGACGGCAAGGGGGAGAGGGTTTGTGAGGCACAAACAGCTCTGGACAGCAATGGGGAGAGGGATTGTGAGGCACAAACAGCCCTGGACAGCACTGGGGAAAGGGTTTGTGAGGCTGGGACACAAACAGCCCTGGACAGCAATGGGGGAGAGGGATTGTGAGGCACAAATAGCCCTGGACAGCAATGGGGAGAGGGATTGTGAGGCACAAACGGCCCTGGACAGCAAGTGGGGAAAGGGCTGGTGAGGCAGGGACACAAACAGCCCTGGACGGCAATGGGGAGAGGGATTGTGAGGCAGGATGTCACACAAGCCACCACTGCACTCAGGGGACTGGGGGGCACAACTGCCACTGCCACATGTGAGGTGAGTGGCCTCTGCACAATGGACCTGCAATTCTGGAGGCCTGGGGTATGTCCCGACACCTCTGAGCGTGACACCAGGGGCCAGGGATGCTCCTGAAGCCTCAACAGGCTAAACACACCCTCTGTCCCCATCTCCATCCTCCCACACCACAGATCTGCACATGAACAACATACCAGGTCATTCAAGCCAACAGCAGTGCCACAGAAATCACCCCAGAGCTGAACCTGAAGCTCTTTTGGTTATTCCCTGAAAAAAACAATGGCCAAAGCTCCCCAGGGAGACAGACCCGAGGTAAAAACAGTTCTGTAAGGCAGGTGAGCTTGTTTTGTACAGAAAACCGTAAGTTCACAACAAGATCTCGAAACAGGAGCAATACCCATGAGCACACAGTGTCCATGTGCTTCAGAGAGTCAAACCTCACCACAAACATTTCCAGCAGAGTGGAAATGAGAGAAAGAATTGTTTCTGACAGCTGTGTAAAAAGCATTTTAAACACACTGTAATCAAAACTCTTCCTTCCAGCATACAAAAGAAAAGTCTTTCAGCACATCCTAAATTACAATGACTTTATTTTTCAAGGTATTTTTTAATATAAAACAATGTCACAAGTCTAAGGGGCTTACTATAAAGTGACTCTATAAAGTATTCTTGAAATCCGTATTCATGCACATACAAAATGCAGACAATGAAGAAGTCAGAGCTGCTGCCAGATCCACTCTCTCTGCAGATGCGTGGTCCTTCACCTGGGGACAGCTACAGCAGCCCTTGGCGCTTCAGGTCTTCGTAGGTCTTTTTATTCACCACGTTCCCACTGGAATCCTCATATTCCTCCTGGAGCAAAACCCACAGTTCAGAGACAGCACCCAAATGTTAGCTCCAGGAGCAGCCACTGAACACGAGCACCCTGCCAGAAGCTCTGTGCAGGAAGGCAGGCAGTGGATCTGCCAGCAGCTCCTGGGAGAAGAGCTCAGCCAGGGCCAGTCATTACAGGTTGTACCACAGATTTTACTTCCCACTCCTGCCCTGCAAGCTGTTGAAAAATGGCTTTGGAACAGAAATGTAGGGAAAAGGCACCAGTGTAAGCGAGGACACTGCTCACACCCAGGAACAAGGGGTTCCCATGGATACAGGAGTGGAGACACTGAATGCCTCACTGCTCACCTCTGTATCGGGCTGCCACCTCTCTGAAGCCTTCTGCTGTTTCAGCTTTGCCCACACTGCAAACACAAAAAACAGCATCTATGCTACTTCCCTCAAGATACTGGTTTTTGATCCAGTAAAATATACACATGAGCTTTTTTTTACTCCCTTTTAAAACACCATCACTTCAGCAGTCCAGGAATGTATCTAACATCCATTACAAAGTCATCATTCCAGTGTGCGGCTACTGAAAGGTGCTGAAGGGCAGCAAACAAGACTTTGAAGGGATTGATCAGGATGGGACACGAGACCAAGATCCAAAAGCACTTGTTCAGAAAAGGTGGTGCCCTTTAACATGTTCCCTGTTCTGCCATCACTACTTACAGGAGACTGCATCCTCGATCTGTGTGACGTTGGCAAAGTGTGCAGTGTTGGGAATGCCCAGGCACCGCATTCCATGGGCATGTCTCCACTCCTGGGGAAAGAGATGAGAGCAGCATGAGAGGGAACACCCCACTAACATCTGAACAGGGTGCAAAACATGCTACCAAAGTACAAATCGACAGTTCTCTATAAAAACATTTTCTTGTCCTGCAGACAGTAACACCACACCAGCCATCAACAGCCACACTACACAGACCTGAGCGCTGGAATGGTGCTCAAACAGGCAGGGATGGTACAGCACCAGCAAGAGAGATCTCTGTATGCCTAACACAATCTCTGGGTGCTGCTGCATGGCAGAAGTGCTGCTCAGGGGACTCAGCAGTGACTCTTTACACTGACGGAATGGATGCAGCAGGGCTGTGAACTCCTGCAGTGAATGTCACTTACTGCAAAGTGCCGCTGGAACGCCTTGGGCCCTCGGTAGGTGTAGTTACCACAAATCTCACAGTTGTAGTTGATGTTCAGACCATGAAGTTTATACAGCCAGTATGGGATGGGCTGCAAGCAAGGAGACATGAGGAATTACTCATGAAAGAAACTCCAACAGAAGAAGCAGCGTGGAGTCAGTGACCTCTCCCACTTCTCCAGGCCCCATGGTCTCGGTTACCTTCCCATCCCAACCAAGAGGCAAATTTTTAGGGTTATAAATGATTTCATTTTCTTCATCTTCACTCTCACTCTCACTGATCTGCTCTTCCTCCTCCTCCTCTCTCTCCTCCCCTGTCCGTGCCTGCTTACGCTGCACGTTCTCGTGGGTGAGGTGTCTTTGTTCCTGGAGTGAAAGAAAAGAAGGGACTGTCCACACACTGTGACAGCAAAAAGTCAGGGCAAACTCTTGTAGTGAAAAACTTCTTTAGTGTAGAGAGGGAGGAACCAGAAGATCAGTGTGAAGCACAAAACTCACCTTACTCAGCCAAATAATGTCAGTTTTTAGTAGGCTGACATTTCCTACTTGCAAAGAATGAAACCTTGTATCACCTATTAGCACTCCCAATGTCACTACAGCAGCAGCCATCCTCCTGAGAACAATCCCCCAAAACGGAAGGCAAGGAGCAAGGCAGATCAAGTAAAGGTTTGCAGCACAGTGTGACTCATGCACAAAACAGACATGGTGCAGCACACTGACATGAAGCTCTCTATGAAAGCACTACCTAAAGATGAGGACAACATTCCAGTCGCTACTTGACAGGTCTGAAATAAAAAGCTCAAAATCAAAATAAAATGCTTACCCCAAGAACTTCCACGTACTCATAAATCTGAGCTTCCAGGAATGCAAGATCTTTATTTCTTTCAGTGTCTCTGAAACACATGAGGTATCTTCATTAAATGCACAAGTTCAGCTTTGATACCTTCTGTTTGGTTCAGCAGTATTTGGTCCAAAATGAAAAGCTTCTAATACTCCAGAATCTCTGTCCTAACTACCCAAGAGTGGTGCTAAGAACACTCCTCATCCAAGAGGAGAGAACATTGCCAGCTGCAGAATGACCTCTAAGAACTCACCTTTTGCTTCCTTTTGTCTTTGGATTCTTAGCAAACAAGGAAGGATCAAGTGCTTCCAGGGATTTGCCTTTAGTGCTAAAAAGCCTCTGAGCACGTTCCTCCAGAGTCCTGCAGAGAAGCAGGGAGGGGATTAGTCTAGACTGCAGTTTTACGTTTCCTGAGAACTATCTGAATTTATGTAATAAAATTTTAAATGTAGCTTTTAGGAAACCATGAGGTTCCTTTTATCTTTGTCTTCATTCCTCAAGTCAAAATCTACTGTACTGAGACTCCTGTACAGGACCAGCCCAGAGCAGCAGATCCCACTGCTTGGTTCTTCATAATGTTTTATCTTCCAAAGGTACTTCTAGTACAACAGAGTTAACCACACAAGTATCCCAGAAAGAAATGGGATACAGGAACACCTCAGCAACTGAAAGGAACTCTACAAAGATTGCACCTTACCCACCACACTTCAGCCCCAGAGCCAGCAAAGCTGATTTCAACCTGTCCAGTCCCAGGGAGGCCAATTCCTGTCCAATTAAACAAACCACTGTAAGAGACAAGCTGTTCAGCACATACAATATGGATAAAGCCCACTTTAGCTTATTAATGAAGAAAAAACCCCGATGAACAGTATTCAGGGAAGGACTGTCAACAGTGTACCCCTCCTCCCAGGGAAATGAGGAATGTGACAAATCTAACCAGGTCCTTCAAGTTACATCCCCCAGTGGGAGAAATCACATCATCAGCACCATCAAAGTTTTACCCAGAAAGCACAGGGATGAAAACACAGCACTAAAATTACACAAAAACCCCACATGACTGCACTTCCACCTGCTCAAAATGTGGCAGTAAGTGCAGAGCACTGGAAACGTACCTCCCAGGAGGAAAAGGCCGAGAGGTCCAGGTGGGCACCAGCATGGGTGAGGGCACTGCTCGTCTCTTTCTGCCAAGAAAAACACATGCAAGAGCTGCACGACATACTATGACACTTCTGGCCACATAACATTTTTAACCTCAAGAAAAGCAGTTCATTTCACAGAGAAAAATCCTCTGACTAAATTGAAAACGCTACAATAGTAAAGATGCATAACAAGCCAACCTGAAACAATGTTTGTTTTAAACCAGCTATGCTGGGTTTTAAATTCAGGTCAGCATCACCCTGCACCCTGGTGCCACAGAGCTGCAGCCCTCACTGTCACGGCCCCCCCCAGCTATGCCTTGACACAAACGACTCACACAACCCCCTGACAAACACAGGAACACCTCCAGGCCCAGGCTGCTCACCGGCCAGCCCGGGAATGTGCCGTTCTCCCACTTCTTCTCAAACTCCGTCTGAATTTTCCCAAACAGTTCATTCTGGTCCAGCAGTGGTTTCACTCGATCTGTGTAATCCTGCAGGTACTCAAGGAGCATTTCAAGATACCTGGCAGGGGAATCATGAGCACAGGTAATTCACTATCACCCTCTAACCACATCTTTGGGCAGTCACTACCCTCCAATGACCAAAGTCAGGCCAGTTTTCCACACAGGGTTTTCTTCACGTGGCAGTTCCAAGGGTACATTAAAGCTCTTCCTCTGAGCTGAATGTGACTCTCCACATCTCTGCTGCACTGCAAGTTTGCTTGGGACTCAGACATGACTGAGCTCAGGGACCCAATTTAAGTTTGGCTGTTAATTATAATCTCTGCAGCTGAACACTTCAGAAGCAAACTCCTTCTCACCAAGTGTCATTAAGGAAGCAGGCAGGCAAACAGGCTCACCTCTTGTATTCAGCATTTTTTCTCTCCTTGGGGATATCGAAGAGTTGGTCAAATGTGGATAAGTAAGTGATATAATCCAATTTCTACGAACAGAAAGTTTGAGTCAGAGTTCATACACAGCCAAATTAACATCCAGTTCCCAGAAAAGAGAAGCCACAGCCTGTGCAAGGCCTGGAGCCCTCTGGGCCAACACACAGCAGCCACTCACCTCTGATGATTTCAGGTTAATGTACTTGAGGTAACAATCATGCAAATCCAAGTATCGTCCGTACCCTTCCTCATCTGTGAATTCCACCAGATCTGTACGAAAGATCACGACAAGCTTTATTATGAGCTTAATGTTCCCTACTTTCTATACAACTGTTTTTGAACTGGAAAAGAACTAGCTGTGATGCCATTTATGCTAAAGGAAGGTAAGCTTCTGATGCTCATTGAGCAGCCCCAGCTGCTGCTCTCTGCAAGCGCCAGAACGCTCCTCAAGAACAGCTGCCTCACTGGGAACACTCCAGGGACGGCAGTTCAGAAGCATTCAGGCAACAGGAGAATTTTCAGAATTCATTTAGTAAAAGGGAGGTGAGGCCCTGAAACACGCAATCCAGATCAAACAACATATTAAATAACAGCAGAACTCAAGCAAACTGCAAACTTACTCTGAGCTTCTTCGCTTGGGTTGTCTCTGGCCTTCAGCAGCTCCTCAAACTCCACTGACATAGGAACACAGATCTGCATGGGCAGATACAAGTCACACAGTGATTTACTTCAGCTCCTGTCCCAGAATAACTATATAAAATCACACAAGGTGGCAAATAATCAAACTGCAAACAGAAAAGAGACTCAAACTTTTGTCATCTTTCTTTCTGCACAAAGGCAAAAGTGTGGCTTTAGCCAACATGAGAAAGGTGAGATGTGATGCCAGCTCAGCTGAACATCCCTGTTCTAGCAGGGATCAGGGTGCGTGTCCTGCACTGCTCCCTCACATGCTGCCTGACCCTGAGCAGCTGTGCTCAGGTGACAGCTGACTGTTCTCAGTGCTTGTGTGTTAAGGCAGTGAAACTGAGGAAACAAAGGCTGTTTCCTGTAGGGATGAGATCCAACAGAGCACATCTCACCTGTTCCTATGGAGCAGGTAACTACTCACCTCATTTGGGTGCTTCCGGTGAAATTCCTTAATTTGCTTCAGTCTGTTGTAAAACTCTGCAAATTCATTTGGCCCGGAAATGGCACTGAGTTCTTCCTTACGTAGGCTGCGAGGTCATGGATAGCAACAGGGAAGGGAAGGGAAGGGAAGGGAAGGGAAGGGAAGGGA
>WBMY01012345.1:13068-42069 GCA_013397315.1 Donacobius atricapilla
GTAGGAGAAGGGAAGGGAAGGGAAAACACGTGTGACACTGACACAGCCTCAGTACGGGTTTATGCTGCAGTGTCTGACTGCAAACCTCCAAGTCCTGGAGGACCTCCCAGCCCCCCGGGCTCGGGGCCACATCCCCCCACACGCGCTGCAGCCCCCGGAGCAGCCAGGGCCGCCCCACGACAGAACATAACAAAACGTGTCCACCCAATTCCAACACGGGCGCTTCCCGTGCGCACTCGGGTCCTTGCCCTGCATTTAGTCGCCACGTCTCGATTCAGACATTTTCACTGAATTAAAACAGCAGGCCACGCTCAGGCACACGCGGGCCCCGGGCACACTCACCCGTCCTTGTCGTCGTACAGGTCCCGCAGGTTGCCGCTCACTTCCATGTACCTCTAGGAACAAAGGAGAGGCCCGAGCGCCGCAGAGCCCGTTAGCGGGACGGGTCCGCTCGCTGCGGGGAGCCCGGCCCGCCCCAGCCCCAGCCCCGCTCCCGGCCCGGCCCCGGGGCACTCACGTCCTGCATGGCCCGGGTGCGGTGGTCCGAGTTGATCTGGTCGCGGAGCTGCGGGGAGAGCGCAGGCGGTGAGCGCGGGCCCGGGGACGCGGCCTCCCGCCACCCCGCCAAGGCCCCGGGCGCACCGTGGACTTCTTGGTGAGCATCTCCTTCACCATCACATCCATGAGTCGCTCCCGTTCCTCATGGTACCACCGCTGCTGCTCCAGGATCGTCTCCATCCCGCGCACGGCGCCACCTCCGCCGGAAGGCCCCGCTGCGGCCGGGCCGTGCCAGCGGGCAGCTTCCGCTTCCGGGCCCGGGCCCNGCGGTGTCCGAGCTCAGTGTCCCAGAGCAGTGTCCGAGCTCAGCGTCCGAGCGCGGTGTCCCAGAGCGGTGTCCGAGCTCAGTGTCCCAGAGCAGTGTCCGAGCTCAGCGTCCGAGCGCGGTGTCCCAGAGCGGTGTCCGAGCTCAGTGTCCCAGAGCAGTGTCCGAGCTCAGCGTCCGAGCGCGGTGTCCCAGAGCGGTGTCCGAGCTCAGTGTCCCAGAGCAGTGTCCGAGCTCAGCGTCCGAGCGCGGTGTCCCAGAGCGGTGTCCGAGCTCAGTGTCCCAGAGCAGTGTCCGAGCTCAGCGTCCGAGCGCGGTGTCCCAGAGCGGTGTCCGAGCTCAGTGTCCCAGAGCAGTGTCCGAGCTCAGCGTCCGAGCGCGGTGTCCCAGAGCGGTGTCCGAGCTCAGTGTCCCAGAGCAGTGTCCGAGCTCAGCGTCCGAGCGCGGTGTCCCAGAGCGGTGTCCGAGCTCAGTGTCCCAGAGCAGTGTCCGAGCTCAGCGTCCGAGCGCGGTGTCCCAGAGCGGTGTCCGAGCTCAGTGTCCCAGAGCAGTGTCCGACGAGCTCAGCGTCCGAGCGCGGTGTCCCAGAGCGGTGTCCGAGCTCGGTGTCCCAGAGCAGCGCCCGAGCTCAGGGTCCGAGCTCAGTGTCACAGAGCAGTGTCCGAGCTCAGTGTCCGAGCTCAGTGTCCCAGCGCAGTGTGCGANCCAGAGCAGTGTCTGAGCTCAGTGTCCGGGCTCAGTGTCCGAGCTCAGTGTCCCAGAGCAGTGTCTGAGCTCAGTGCCCGGGATCAGTGTCCGAGCTCGGTGTCCGAGCGCAGTGTCCGAGCTCAGTTTATGAGCTCAGTGTCCGAGCTCAGTGCCCGGGCTCAGTGTCCGAGCTCAGTGTCCCAGAGCGGTGTCTGAGCTCAGTGCCCGGGCGCAGTGTCCGAGCTCAGTGTCCCAGAGCAGTGTCTGAGCTCAGTGCCCGGGATCAGTGTCCGAGCTCGGTGTCCGAGCGCAGTGTCCGAGCTCAGTTTATGAGCTCAGTGCCCGGGCTCAGTGTCCGAGCGCGGTGTCCGAGCGCGGTGCTCGGTGGCCCCGAGGGGCCCGAGGTGCCGGTTCGCATTCGGGGCCGGGGCTGCCGCAGCCCGGAGGCCTCCCGGGGCCGCCGCGGCGTTACCGGGACCGGGCCGGGTGGGACGCGCCCGCAGCTCCCGGGGCCGATGCCTCGGTGTGGCGGCAGCGCAGACTTTGCTTTCAGCGACACCATCGCGGTGCCAGGCCTCCCACAGACCCCCGGCTGCGACCTCCCGCTTGGGTTTCAACTGCTTTCTGCAGATCCACCCTAAATCCAAGCACGGATCATAGCCGTGCCTTGCCCCCGTGCTGCCAAATGCAAAGCTGTAATTACATTTTAACGCACTGTATATGAATAAATTATTCGTATTTTTCTGCCATGCACGATAAATTACTCTAAGCCAAGAGCAAGAAAAAAATTGTTTCAATTAATGGCGGACAAAGATGATACTCCACTGAGGAGAGGATGATGCTGCAGGTAAGAATATTGTCTTTAATTACTCCCTTGCATTATAGGCTGCGCCAAAGTACATAGTTTTTCTTTATGAATGCCTGTCTAAAAATAATAAGAGAGATAAGATTCTGAACTTAGTGTTCTTCCATTTCTCTTTGTGTGAAACTTCATCTCTGGAAAGGGAAGGACCTGAGATCCAGTAATGTCCCATCCAGCCACGTGGCCTCTTTATTTTGGGCTGCTGGCATCAGAGGATTGAGGTGGGACAAGACCTTGCATGACCACCCTCCTCCTCGCCCCACAAATGGCAGGGCACGTGGGAGGAGGTGGGAGAAAGTGGGAGAAAGTTGGCCAAAGAGATGCTGTCTCATTTCAGGGCAGCAGTGCAGCCTGTCAGGGGCTGCGAGCTGAAATGCATAGAATCACAGAATGTCCTGAACTGAGAGGGACCCGTGAGGATCCTCCAAGTCCAGCTCCTGGCCCTGCACAGCACTCTGCAGTGGCTTGGACCTGGCTCTGCCCTTTGGGGCTGCAAACGCTGTCCCTGATCCACAGTGGTGCAGGAGAGCATAGCTGGGGCAGATTTGGTCAGTGCCAGGGTCTCTTCCCTGACCTGCAGAGCTGCCCCAGGGCCTCAGCAGCTTCCCCACTCCCCCCTCACCAGCGCAACAGCCCTGGCCAGAGCCCCCTCACACTGCTCCTTGCGCTTAATAAAATTTCCATGACTGTTTCAGACCCACACTCCCGAGTCTCGGGGGATGTTTGTGCATGACATCACCCTCCCCCTCCTGTAAATCAGGCACTGGGCCATGTACAGCCATGACCCATTCATGACAGGGATAAAATCCAGATGTTCCATGCTACGTGCAGCTGGGTCATTTCCTTTTTTGGCTAAAAACGTGAGGCTCTGGAGGCTGACTGAAAGAGGAGCCTGGGGGCCCTTTGTACAGAAACCTTTTGCGGTTAATCCCTGGAAACAGCACTGCAGAAAGCTGAGCTTGTGCTGCTGCTGCTGGAGGACAGGCTCAGCTGGGAACCTCGGCGCTGGAGCTGCACACTCACCCTCCAAGGCCCAGCACAGCAGCAGAGCCCAGCCCAGGTCACAGGGCAGCAACAGCAACAAAAATCGTGCTAGAACTCCATCAGCCACCAGAGCAGGAGCCTTTGAAGCAGCCAGGAATGTGCACACACCAGTGCCATGGTCCTACACAGAGGCACCCCAGGGGCTGTGCCCATCCTGCCACCCTGAGCAGCACCCATGGGAGCCCAGCCACTGTGCCGGGGGGGCTGGAGCAGGCAAGTCCAGAGGAAGTCATGGCAGCTGTTAGTAAATGTAGAGGCTCTGTGGAAAATAGTTCCATATGTCAGGGAATAAATGGCTCCCTGACTGATAAACATGAGTAAAGAGCATGCAGCACTCCAGGGCAGGCTGCCAAGAGGGACCACGGATATCCTGGCTGGAGGCTGCAGCAGTGGCTACCCGAGTCCCCTTGGAACGCCGTGGCATGGGCAGGCAGTGCATCCCGCGGGGCAGGGGGGCTGCTCTGCACGGCGGGGTCGGTTCGGTCCCGCAGCCACCCAGACAGACCCACAGCCAGCCTGGAAGCAGAGAGGTGCCCACACAGGACTGCCTGCCTGTACAGACAGCAAGCATGGACAGACGGACACCCCCAGCCCCAGGAACCCCCTGCAGCCTCCCAGCAGGAGGAGGGAGATGCTGTTGCTCTGCCACAAGCACAGGGCGGGATGGCTGATGTTGGGCTGTGGTTTGGGAAGGCAGGCACCAGCACTGTGGAGATTGCCCGTCCCCAGAATGGCATTAGGGGCAAGGCAGGGCGGAGCAGAGCCCAGCACCAACTCAGTGCTCTGCCCTGTGCCTGCTGTTCAAGAGACACAGAAGAGCAAGTGTCACGAAAATGGTTTATTGTATAAAGCTGTAGGAAATACAGAGGACGCTGAGGTTTCAGACAATTCCTTCTGGAGATGGCTCCAAGCTCCTCTCATAAAAGCAAACACAAAAACTCTTGATTTGCTGTCATCAAAGCTTCCAAACAAGGATTCAACAAGGATCTGAACACAGAGTAATAACACTTCAACATGCATAACATTTTCTGTTCCTAAGTGAAGCCCGGGTGGGGGGCTAGCCCCTTCCTCCTGTAGTTGTGTACAAAATGATGGATATTCATGACAAATGAGTACAAAAGGGAAAAAACCTACAAGAACAGGTTTTCAGAAAAGCATGTGGCTGACTAAGCAGGAAAGCAGGGTCGGCGAGACAGAAGCAGAAGGATGCAGAGACAAGGCAGGCGTGAGCATCCCACTGAGAGGGGCCTCGGCCCAGGGCCAGCTCAGCCATTGGGCAAGGATTGCTTAAGGCCTCATGTGAGTCTGGGATGGCTCAAGACACCCTATTTTGCAGTTAGGGCCAACTGGGACCTGGGCAATACAAAGTCCCCCCCCACAGATGCCATCTTTGCTTTGCTTTTGTTTGGGACACAGGGAAGGATGAGTGTGGCTGGAAGGAGCCACCACTCCCTGCCTGGGGACACAGGCAGCCCTGGAGGAGCAGGTTGTGGACATCCTGCTGCCCCCTCAGCTGCTCTCTATGCTGGAGCCCTGTGCTCCTGCAGACCCTCCCAGCAGCTACTGATCACAGGCACAGTCTGTGGGCAATGCTCCCTTCCCTGAATTAACAGAGGTCTCTGGTGTTCCCAGCGCTGCTGGCAGCTGGGCAGTGCCTGTCCCATGGATCCTCATGGGAGGGATGGAGAAGGAATAAAGCCCTGAGTGCTCTCAGCTCTCAGCATGCCCTTCTCTAGGGCTCAGCCAGATGCATCTGAGCATCAGCAGGCCAGCACTCCCAGCTCCAGCTCAGCCACCCCAGGCGTGGCAGGTCACAGCACAGGTGGACAGGAATGGGGTACGTGTGGGTGGGCAGAATGCCCCGTACCTACAAGTGACTTAAACTCCTCATTCACAGCTAAAAGAGCACCTCCATTGAGGTCCTGAGCAAAGGGCCTGGCCTGCAAAGAGTGAGGGGCTACAGAATTCCAGAGGTGGATCCCATCTGACAGGATGTGTGCTCTTCTCCTGGCCACACTCCAGCCTGGTGTTCCCAAACCTCCGGAACAGAAGACAGTGCCCTTCATTCCCAGGCCAGCTGTGCACATGGGAAGGCTGTGCAAAGCCAGCTGTGACACAGACCAGCATGGCCAAGCTGCATGGCCCTGACGCACTGCCTTGTGTCACCTAGAGCGAGGGAAGCGCAGGAGAAAGAAGAGAAGTCAGTGCCAAGGGGTGAATACATGCTTGCCAGCGTGCAGATCCAGCGGCCCAGTGCTGAAGCCACTCCTGCCCTTTGCTCAGCTGAGGGCCTGGGCTCGTGCCTGGTTAGACTGGAAGCGAAAAGAAAGAGTAAATAATGGGGGGGGGCTTGAAGCTCCTTTTTCAGCTTTATTTAGCTTTGACTGCACAGAGCCATAGCACAGCGTACTCTAGCCTTCAGGGAGGGGGCACAGGAGCCCCCTGAACACACCGCGGCTCGGGGTCAGCCCCCATCTCCTGTGCCTTGTGCTCTGCCCCCGAAATGCTGCTGGGGAATGTGGCAGCAAGGCCCTGAAGAAGAGAGGAAGCCCCTGCCCCGCGGTGCCCTCGGGGGCTCATAGGTCGCTGCTGCAGTCACGGCACAGGATCTCCTCGTTGTCGGGGATGAAGCCTTTCCCCACCAGCGAAGTGCTGCAGCGCGCGCAGTTGAAGCAGTTGTGGTGCCAGTGACGGTCCTCAAAGGAGACGTATTTGCCGCCGCCAAAGCCTGTGGTGGGGACAGAGGGCAATGTCAGTGTCTCGGACAATGGGGTGAGCTCCCTGAACAGACCGAGCCCCGGCCTGCTCATCTCCAGGTCAGGTCTTCACGCATGGCACTGGTGGTGGCACCCAGAACACACCCCAGGATCAGATAGGTCTGAAAGGAGAATCTCCACTCTGGTGGGGGAGAAACACTAAAATTGCTTCAGAGCAGACTCTGCAGGCTTGACAGATTTGGACCAGAATCACGATTTTCTCCCCTAGGAGGAGCAGGGAGAAGAGCTGCACTATCAAGGTGGATGAAGGCAGACAGAACTGTTTGAAGCCTGGGAAGAGCCATCCTGCCACCAGCTCAGGTCCAGGCTTCTGCAGAGGCTCCACAAGAGCTTCCTTTCTCTGCTGGCGGTTGGTTGGACTGGTGAGGTGTGACTCTCTTCTCCCCAGGACTGCAACAAACTGATAAGGACCAGAGGGGAAGTAGGTGCCTGGGAGCTGTCCTCAGCCAGAACCATCCTCTGAGTCACCAGCTGATTCACAGCTTCTCCTGCCTTCCCAGCAGCAAGAACCAGGGAGCTGCATGGGGGAAGGTCAAGTGGGGGAGGGCAGGAAAGAAGGCAGACTCTTTTAGGGGCTTCTGCAGAAGAGGATCCCTTACTTCCCCTGCCTTAGGCGGGTACAGCAGGTCCAGGTGCTGCTCTAGGCTTTCCCTGTCTGTGAACAACCTTTTCACAGGACATGGCAATCAGTATCAAAAAAGGTAAGCTAGAGACATGAGATTATGCTTTGAGGTGTCATTTTGGAGCCTTTACCTGTGGGTAGAGGGAATTCCTCCCATGGAACACAGTTCAGCACTGTGAAAGACGCAGACAAAGGGACAGAAGTAGCCCCAGGACCACTGCATCACGGGGCTCCTCGGAGAGCTGATCTGCTCACCTGTGATGGGCTTTGTGCAGGCGCTGCACTTCTTGGCATAGAGGTTCCCAAAGCACTTGATGCAGTAGGGGTTGTCATCCTGGGAGGTGAACTGCTGCCCAGCCAAGGGGGTCTTGCAGCCCGTGCAGACAAAGCACTCCTTGTGCCAGGGCTCGTCCCGGTAGGTCACTCCTCCCTTGGTGAGGGTCTGCAGGAAGGGAGCACGTGCTGGTGACACCCAGGCAAAGGGAAACAGCCCAGCCGGGGTGCTGGCACCCAAACCCTCCTCTGGCACGGCTCAGGCAGGAGCAGGGAGCTCCCTGTCCCTGCAGCAGAGCTGGATGCTGTCAGGGCTGTCAGGCCACACGTACCTTTTTGCAGCGAGTGCAGCGAGGAGCGAACTTGCTCTCGTAACAGGGGACACAGTAATAATCCTTCTTGTCTGGGATGAAGGACCGTGACCCGATGGGCTGCTGGCAGCTGCTGCATATGAAGCAATGTTCATGCCAGGTCTGTCCATTGTACTCCAGCTTACGGGAGCCTGCAAAGACAGCCCTGCGGTGACAGAAGGGAGCAGCACACGTGCACACAGGGATGGGGGTGCTGAGCAGGATGAACTGTGGTCCTGCACACTCGGCTCCATGCTTCCCCTCCCCGCGGCAGTTCAGGACCATGGGCAGCTGGAGAGGGGGCCTCAGGCCCAGAGCACAGCCACAAGGGGAGGGCTGCAGGAACATGTCCCCAGCACTGGCACAAAGGCCATGGCAGAGATGCCTGACGTAACCATCTGAAGATGGTGCCAAAATAGCCAAGTAAAGACACACACGCCTTTGCCTCAGGCCTTCTCCAGAGACACTGACACATCTTCAGTCATTCTGCCTCTTCTTGTCAGCACACAGCAGAAAATGCCCAGGAAACCCTCTGTTATCTCCTCCCTCATTCACTTCCCCATAAAAAAGGGGAACAGATAGATGGGGCTTGCTGTCTTGCTGGACAAGCAAAGCAGCCAGCCCTCTCCATGCAGTGACAGGAGGGCAGGAAAACAGAGATCCAACTCGCTTCCATGCTGCTGTCATGCCGGACCTGCGGCCCCAGTTGACACTAAGGGACCGGGAACAAACTGCAACGCTCGGGTCCTACCTGGCATGACAGTCTTCTCACAGGCGATGCATTTGGAGGAGAACTCGCTGCAGTAGCAGTCGTTGCACAGCAGCTCCTTGCCCTGGCAGGTGAACGGCTCATCAGCCAGAGAGCGGTCGCAGCGGAAGCAACGGAAGCAGTGCTCGTGGTAATGGCGGTCCTCGTAGTACAGCTCCTGGGAGTACAGCCAGCATGAGGAGGGCACCAAAGGCCCTGGGAATTGGCCTGCCTGTCTGCAGGGCCCCTACTCACCCTGCAGTCGTGGCCGATCAGCTCCTTGCACTCGTCGCAGGTGTTGGCGAAGTGCGCGTCGTAGCAGGGGATGCAGTACGGGCCGTTGTCCATCTGGATGTACTTGCGGCCGTACAAGGACTCCTTGCAGTTGTCACAGTCAAAGCACTCTGTCATGGTGGCGGTCTGAGGGCCTCCTTCACCTGCTGAGATCAGGGCAGCTGTGGGTCAGCACCAGCTTAGGCTGTCCGAGATGTCCCCCGCACAACCCTGCCATCTCCAGGGGCCAAGGGCCAGAGTCCCTGCTCTGAGCCAAGAGCTGCTGCCAGCACAGGGGACAGACCCGCGCTGTGCCCCTGCTCTGGGGCTGCATGCACTGCCCTAAGAGCCTGCAGACACCAGGGCCTGCAATGAACCTCGCTTCAGGCCTATACTCCAGTTGACAGCTGGAGCACTTTGGCACCACTCAGAAAACCTGGACACGTCAGCATGCAGCTAAGCTCCTCACTCTCTGCTACCTTCCTGGGAAGTGTAAAATAAAAAGGGAGAAATTTCCTGCATGAAAAGTTTTGGTTTGGCACCAAAACCATGCACATGCCAAGTGGCTGTGTGTCCACTGTGAGGTCTGAGAGCCAGGCACCCTAAGAGATCTGTCTGCCCAGCTGCTCTTCAGAGACTCATGCTCAGCCCTGCATGTTTGTAGTAGGATTCCTCACGATGGCTGAAAGCTCTGCCTGAGGGGCTGCTAGCAGCTCAAACCCTGGAACTTCTCCAGAGGTTTAACGCAGCTGCTCCATAGGGAAGCAGGAGCTGGGCATTCTGCACTGTGCCTTGGCTGTGGAGCCTCGTCCCAGCAAACTTCTGCATGTGTCGTTCCAACTACAAACACTCTCCAGGGAGAAGCTACAGGGGCAGATGGGTGTTCCACAAGCATCTGTTGGGGCTTGGCGTGAAGGAGACCTGACATCACTCCTTGCTCCTTATCTCCTTCACAGAGGGAGACACACAGGTTTGTGGAACTATCTTGCTTTCTTTGGAGCATTAATTTCCAGAACAAGACTATCTTCCTCCTATTTAGTTTAGCCTGGTTATTCCTAAACATGGAGTTTTCCACTTGCAAAATCACACGCTTCTTTAACCCAGGTTGCTGTCAAGTATAGACAAGCCCACTGAGTTACACGGGAGCTGTCAGCTGCTGAGCACCTCCACTGCCGTGTTCTTCAGGAACCCACCCACTTCACAAAGAGCAATTACAGCTCAATCTGCAGTTAAGCATTTAATGGTCAGGGAGCTCCCTACCAGCCCCTGCAACCCCTCCCTGCAGCCGGCTCTAGGTTGGGAGGCAGCCTCCAGGGCAGGAGCTGATCCAGACAGCTCTGACTCACAGCCCAGAGCTCCCCAGGGCTATTCTTGGCCAAGCCACACAGCTCCCAGCTGTTGTCAAGCCTGGTATGTGCCGATAGGACTGATGGAGAATAAATCCAGCGCTCCCACACGGCTACGTGACCGGCCGAGGGGGAACAAGGCCCTTTTCAGACGCTCCTTACCAGCTGCCACCCAGGCCACCGCCCGCTCCGTGCCCTCCAGCTTGGCACTGCAGGGCAGCGTGTGTGGCTGCGGCCACGGGAGCAGCTCCCCGGCATGTCCCTGCCAGCAACACGGGCTTTGGGCCGCTCCAAGCCTCCCCCGGCGCTCCAGCCAGCAGCCCTGTGCGCTGCCTGCGGAACAAGGCGATGTCCAGTCTGCTGCAGGACACCGGGCAGGCACACGGGGGTTTGCTGCAAGGTGCTGAACCGGACCTGCTGCTGCAGCTCTGCTCTGGCTTGCACTGCCCCCGCAGTGTCCCTCCCCTCTGGGGCACCCCCGAGGTGCTCCCATGACTGGGGAGCAGCTCTCCTGATCCCCACACAGCTCCTGGCTGCTCCTCACCCACTGCTGCCTTCTCTGCCACCTCCCACTTGCCTTTGCTCCCTAAAGCTACCTGGGACCTTCCTCTCTGGCAAGGAATTAAATGAAATTTCCAATTCTCCTCCTCCCCCATCCCAGCCCTGGTGAAGGGAACTTTCCAAGGTGTGTCTGTAATGAGAGGACCTCTAATGAGCACTCCTGGCCTGGGAACTGAGGTACTGCCAGAGTAGGGAACTTCCATGTTTCTCAATGGGCTGCACTTTAGCTCTGTGGTCTAGCAATACAGGCTCAGAGGACATCAGAAAACACAAAGGAAGAAAAAACAACCTGAATGAAGAAGGCTGGGATTTTACCAGTGAGGGGGAATAAGCCTCCTGAGCACCACTACCCTGCCCCTGATGCTGTCAGAAGAGGAAGTGAAAAACAAACCCTCCAGGGATGATATACCAAGGAGTACCCTAAAGTGGTGGGCCAGGCTTGCCTCCACTTGGAGTAGTTTCTCCCCAGAGTCCCGGTGCTGCTGCACGGTGCCAGCTGAGTGCTGCTCCCCAGGCTGTGGGTGCAGCAGAGCCGGCCCGGGAGCCTCACGTGGCTGAAGCTGCAGACGGCGCACACGGGAACAGAACTTTGTGCTGCCTTTTCAACAGAACAAGAACAGGCCCAGGAAGTTTGCTCAGGGTTATTTGTGTTAGATAAGCTGCTTGCTCCCTTTGTTCTGCTCTCACATGCAGAGCTGGGCTGGGGCCTCGAAGCCTGGGCAGCGCCAAAGCAAGCGCAGCATCCTCGTCCCTGAGATGTGGCGCTGTGAGACCGAACACACCGGGAAGGGGAAGGTGGGACAAAAGAAATGGAGTAAAGGAAATAGCAGAAAAACCCACATTCTTACTGTGATTGTTATGATGAACCTGGGAATTGCCTTCCCTACGAAGCGAAGAGGTGGAGTAATAATGCATTAAAAACCCTTTTAATCGAGGCTCAGACACAGAAGGCACAATGTAGGCAATCGCTCTTGTGCCAGTGAGCATGTGCTCATCCCTCGCACCACCCTGTAAACATCAGCTGTGTGTTGGGTGTGCTGGGCTGATGTCAGGAACGCCTTCAAATGCTAACCAAGGTGTTGCCCTATAATGATAGGATTGCAGTTGCAAATAGAGTGTTTGCCCATTGCCAGATGGCTCCGGTCCGGGGGGACAAGGCTTGCTGAAGCAAGTCCCTTGTACAGGGTGATGGTGGAGCTGGATGTGGGATATTGCTCAGCTGTCTCGCTAGCTGTTGGAGGGCAAAAATAAACACAGATATATGCCTGCCAGCTGCCTCCTCTTTGCCTCTGAAAGATGTAGTTGTGCTCACGGAGCAAAGGAAGTTCAGTTCCTCTCCTGTGCCTATGAACAAACAGCTTTAGGAACAAGAGCTCCGCTCACAAACGAGATTCAAAGTGCTCCACGATGCAAATCTGATCAGTCTGGAGCAGAGCTCAGAATAGCTTCATGTATGGGAAAGGTCAGCAATTTGTCAAGGAAGCACAGCAAAGTCCACTTTCTAATTAGAGAGTAACATGCACCCAACACCAGCCTGGTGTCATTGTCCAAAGCCGATGGCTTAGCAACAGCCCCAGGAGATCGTTACATTAATTTTAGCACCAATAAACCGGGGATTTGTTATGCAAAGGAGGCAACAGAGACAGAGTAGGGCCTGATCCACACAATCACTGAAGAGTTTAACTGGCCTTTTGAGACGGTTCCTCCTACAATGAACTCCTTAGGTGCGAGTCTTGTGTGCGTGGTGAACTTGTAACCCCATGTAACTTCACACCAGTTTGTTGTTTGCTGTCAGCTCACAACCAGCTGCTCCACAGAGTCACCCTACGGTAATTCATGGGGCTATTCCTAGGGAAACACTTAATCTTTCCAGGACGCAGGAAAAGACCTGCTTTTGACTGTCTGTCAGGTCCCTGCCTATTCTCACCTCCCCAGGGCTGTCTGAGCAGAAATACAAGCAGCTGCAGTTCACACCTAAACAGACACAGAAGAGAAAGCACGACCTCGCTGGGGCAGGCAAGTATTCCCCATGTAAGGATGAAACCGTCCAGGGACATGGCTTTGGAAGACAGTCCTCAAAGCACTCCAAGGTCAGCAGAGGAGAACACTTTTTGTTCCTGCTAGCTTTCCAGAACCATTATGGGTCCTGGAATCTGCATGAAATTGTTTCTGCCCGCTGCCGACCCTAAAAGGCAAACCAGCTGCTTGCTCGGAGGAGCAGCTCCGGCCCCTCCGTTGTGCTGGGAGTGCTTTCATTGCACATTTCCTGACACCACTTCTGGGCATCTGCACAGGGTCACTGTGCACCCTGCCCCCGGGCCAGCCCAGGGGCTTGGGGGGCAGGAACCAGCTCCCTGGGGTGCTGTGGGGGCTTCTCCACACTTCCTCATGCTGCTGCCTACCTGTACCCCGTCACTCCCAAACCCACCAGCACTGCAGACCTGGAGCATCCCCGGGGCTGTTAGAGGCAGCTGGGGAGAGGTGCCGGGGCTCCCTCAGGGTGACCCAGCCTGCAAGGGGCACCCCTGGGAGCAGAATTGCATCAAACCTTCACCCGCCTGCTTGCAGCACCAGTGAGTCACTTCCTGCCCTCAGCTCTCCTCCAAGCTGCCTCCAGCTCAGCCCTGCCTGGGACAGCTCTGAAATCCGAAGGAGGAAGGAGAGCTCCAGCACGGCAAGGAGTAGATTCTTTGCAGGGACCATCAGGACAGCCACAGGTCTCCCACGGCAGCGCAGCCGGAGGATGCTGCGGGTCACTTCTCCGACACACAGGGAAAATTTGGCTCTTCGAGGCAGCCTCAGAGGCAGGAGATAAGCAGATGAGCCAGGCGGATGGGCACAGCCTCCCTGCACCACCGGGGTGTTGTGCTCATGCATGTACACACACCGAGCTCTGCTGAGCAAGCTGCACCCCAGCCTTTCCCCCAAGCACGGGCAGGACACCGTCCTGCCCAGAGCAGTCACGGGCTGCTCCAGGCTCTGCTACAGATTGAGTCAAACAGCACTGGGAAGAAACACCTTGTATTTCAAATAAAATAACTTGGTGTCAGCAAGGTAAGCAGCTTCCTGAAAATGCCCACAACTTTGTGAGGAAGAAGGAGCAGAATCTGTTAAAATTGAAGTAGGAGAATCTGACAAGCCACGAGACCTAAACTGTTGCATGATTTTAATATGATTTTTAAATAAAATACATTTTTTAATGTCTTAAAGTTACAAAATAAGGGATTCCCATTGTTCAGAACGGATCTCTGAGGTGTCCCATCCAAAGAACAAAGCCATGTCACAGACTCCTCCTGACAGCTCTGCATAAACGACAGTGCCAAAACCACAGTATCCCACAAATGTCTGATTGTACTCTTAAACAGAATACAATCAGTAGGAAAATCCCACCTGCCTCCAACCCTCACCTGCCCGGAGGTGCCTGCAGGAAATCCTTGTGCTGTTTGCACAGCCCTGATGGAGACATCATACCTGGCCCAAGGTGAGCAAGGGCAAACTGTCACCACTGCTGTGCTGGGCTCCTGAGGTATCAGCAGCACAGGAAGAGGCACAAGAGACAATTCAGTCCTTGCTCTGGACTTACATTCTTTAAGGAACTCTAATTCTACCAGGATCTGAGAAAGAAGCTGAAAAGGCCCTATTACACAACCATAAAATTAAAAACTGTGCCTAGGAAAAAGGGAGGGAATTGTTCAAGAGTTAAAAATTTAGTACTAAACATCTCTAGGGGTTAACTAACTATTTTGGGTTTTGAACAAAATCCTAGCCCTTCAGAGGTGCAGCTAACAGGAGTAAAACTGGGAACACGCAGAGCAGGCAGCCTGTGTCATTCTGCTGACATTAAATTGGAATGTTTGCTCAAGAGATCAACTGTTAATCTTACTCAAAATGAGCACAAAGTAAGCAAATTCTGTGCACTCAACAGGAAGTCAGGAATTGAAATCATTTGGGCACTTTGGACCCATCACATTCAAACAGACCATTAATTGATGGAGGAAGCCTGAGAGCAGAGGAGCAAGATGGGAACACACCAGAAATGTCTGCCCATCAACACGGACCCTTCTGTCAGGCAGTTAACAAACCCATGGCTTAAAAACGTGCCAGGAGAGATGCTGGCTTGTCTCTGAGGAGGCTGCAGAGAAAAGAGAAACAGCCTGGCCGAAACTCCTCGTGACAGGTACCTTTGTGCCACGTGCCAGTGACAAGCAGGGGACACTGGCAGCAGGGCACAGCTACCACTGAGGGCAGCAGCTGCACACATGGTCACAGTGGCCATAAGAGGAAGAAAGATGCTGAAGCCAAGTTTCAGGGAATGTGACTGATCACAGGAGCTTTGGTGTGATCGGAGGAGCAAGAGCTGCAGTCCAGGAAAAGGGCTGCTCCTGTCAGTTCTAAAAAGGAGCAAGGGACAGGTGTGCAATCACTCTCAATAAGTATGCTGTGAGCATGTTACAATCCAGACTTGAAAGTTTAATTCTGGACTGAATTGGTTTATGCCCATGTAACCCACAGCCATATAAATGCCTCACTGCTTATCCAACTTAACAATCCGAGGATTCCTGGCAATTGTGTTTTCAAGATCTCTTTGGCCCACAAAATAAAGGTCATATTCAGTACAACAGAATTCAAACGTGAAAGCGTGACAGGAAATGACTAACCGCACACTGAGGCCAGTGTACCTTCATCTTGGATCAGCTCAGCACACAAGAATCTTGCAACTCAAACAGACATCACAGCCTATATGCAGAAAAAATAATCTGACTGCTCTAGTTGCTAGTTCTTGGGGCCTGTGCATCTCAGTGTAGATATTACTACAAAATAACGTAATTCTGCTCTATTTCCCTGAAGTTCTCTCACAACTGAATCCTTACGCTGCGGTTTGCACTTTTCCTTCCCTTAGAGACAGCTGCTTTTTAAATTGAGGATGAAGCCATTCTTATTTCTGAGTTGATACGTACTTAAGTTAAGCTTTTCGCAGTCCTTAATAAAAGATACTTATGAGAGGGTACCTCTGTTTTGCCCAAAAAGGCAATCAAGGGACTGCCTCAAGCACTGGACCATCCCTAGTGATTGTGTTTTTTTCTCATGTGCTGAAAACCAACCTGTACAATTTGTCCCCGATTCCCTGTCTCCCCAGCAAGCCTGAAAGCTCTTTTGCTGATTAAGGCTCTGCTCAGCTTCATGTTTCTTTTCAATAAACAAAGCAACTTTGACTTCCAGTAGCAGGAAAAGACACATATCCCAGACATGCTTTATTTAATGCATGCCTATTACTTAAAGGGCAAAGTGAATTTTTTCACCAAATTTGGTCAAAATACTCCCTCTTCCGATTTGATTCTTTGCCTCCCAAACACAAGGATTTGCAGTTGGTTTCTTGCATATAAGCAGATCTGGTGATGGAGAGAGGTAATGTGCAGTTTTGTGCCTTTTGGGGGCTCTCCAAAAACGCGCAGAGAGAACAGAGGAGAAAGCCAGGGAGGTGACAGGAGATGCTGCAGCGACACTTGTGCACTCCCCCTCTCTCAGATCACTGCGGGCCTCTCCACCTGCGCTGGCTCCCAGCCCAAGGAGCACGGACAGCCCCCCCAGCAAGCGCTTTTTCCAGCTGCTGGTGTCCCTTGCAAGCAGAGGCAATGCCAGCCCTGCAGCACGAAGCATGCGAGCAGCTTCTAAATCTGGGGGAGGACTGAATGCTGGCAAAGACCAATTGTCTCATGTTACCAGCCCGGGAAGGGCTCGATGGTTCTCCCAAACAAAACGGAGGCTCATTTGTTGCCCGGGAGATGCTGCAGCCCTCCCGAACCGGGGCAGCGCTCCCAAGGGCAGCACGGCCGAGGGAAATGCGGGACGGGGACAGATGGGATCGCCGGGAGGGGAAGGGAACACCTTCTAGTCACTGCCTTGCCAGCCTAGACGTGAACCAAGGTCCCTTTTGTGACTGAAGACTTCTCCGCCAGGTGATCTGGGCAGCACGTGTCATTTACTTTCGCGATACAGAGCTGGTTATCTTCAAACCGTTCTCACTGACACCTTTAAATTACTCTGAAGTAGTGTAAAATTCAAACAATAGAAGCCATCAGTTGCAATTGTCCCGTACTTCACATCAGATCTCTACAAAATAACTCCTTGCAAGTACTAAAAAGAAATTTAAATTTGCAAGATGCAACATGAGCTCCCGTTCCTGCTGAGCAGAGATCCACTTTGGTGGCATCCATGGAAGGGAAAACCGTGCCAAATCCAAAAGCCTATGTGGAAACAGCTATTTTAAGAGACACAAATGCTCCCGAAATGTATTAATGCCTTTCTATCAGGCAGCTACACATGGAGTTTCCAAGCCCATGCCCCTGCCCGCTGGACAAGTCTGTCTCAGAACTGCGGCTGCTGCTGGCACGCAGTTCACTAAACACGTGGACTGACTGTGCCTAAAAACTCAGAAAGAGAGGAAAAGCTGTTCCTTTGGAGAAAAACGTCCCACATGAACAGAAAGAAGTAACAACATCAACAGTCCCTGATCCCGGTCTGTGGCTCCTTTACAGAACCTCATTCTCTCATTCCCATCCGAGATTTACAAGGAAACCTACATGAAACACATTTCTCACAGCTTAAAAAGTATCAGGAAGACCAGAATTTTCACTAACAGAGGTTCCTCTCTTGGCAACTTTCAGCTGAAGACCAAGAGCTGCTGTCTCAGCCCTCGAAGCAGCAGATGCGAAGCAACGCCTCGTTCCTTTGCTGCAGGGAAGGCGCTCCACACTCATTGATGCTGATGGAAGTTGGGAAAAGTTCCCCAAGCTGTTCACATGCTCAAGCAGCCCGAGGCTCAGGGGCTTCACCGCAATGCCAAACCCCCCCTCTGTTCTCCAACTGATCAGAACAAAAGCTCTCCATTTACAGGCTCTTTGTCCCAAAGTGGCACACGGCGGGAATAAAAGCTCAGCCCGACTCTGTTACCTTGCATCGCTGAAGGCGCCGGAGCAGCAGGAACCCAGGGTGCTCCTGCAGCCCCCCACCTCCGGGGCAGCCACAGCAGGTGCCACCAGCCAGGCACTCTCACGAGTAAATCATCACCTCACTAGCAAACACTCAACTGCCTGTCCACCAACAAAAGCAGTCACATCATAAACCAAGGGTGACATCAGCACAGGGATTGTATTTCCAAAAGGGGTTTAAATGTCATTACTTGTGACTAGAAATTGGACACTTGCAATAAAAGTTACTCTAAATTTTCACAAGAGACATGATTCCAGTTTTGTGTAGACAGGTTTCACTTCCAAAGCCTTTCTATTGCCCAATGTCATGATGACAGAAAAAAAAAAACAAACCAAAAACAAAAGAGAAGAAGCAAAACTCCTACCATAGAGTGAAAAACTCATGAACATCATTATTAGCCTGACTTCCCAACTCAGGGTGAGCAGCAGAACCTGGAACATCACTTGAAAAGGTCAGTGTGGCTCAAACAGTGTGATCTACTCGGGGCCCCATTATTCAAGGTCTCTGCATTGCCATCTCCCATTCTTATTCAAAGATCTGCTCGACATCTTCTTCTAAAATTAAAACTCAAAGCTATCAGGGACCTGAAAGCATTATTTCATCATCCTGTAGTTGTTTCACACGGCATCAAGCACAAGACAATCTGAGCACCTTCACCCGACGTGCAGTTATGATTTCCCACACTCAGCTCTGGGCTCTCCAAAAGCAACACATCCAAGACTTCTACACATGCACATTGGGCCAGATTTAATCTTTCCGTGAGTTATACGGTGTTTGCATAGGGTTGAGAAATAGCAGAAATAAAACTTCTCTTGGCTGAGATAAATGCAAAACATGCTGTGCACTTTTTGCTTTTAATGACTCTTGATGAGTACCACTACTAGTCTACGTATTCCAGAATGTTCTGAGTTAGGCACACAGCAATTTTCTTGATGTGAACTGTTCACTGAGTTAAAAGGAGACACTGAAATGCCTTTAGATTTAAATGCTGACTTTTCTTTTTGAAAATGTCCGTGTGTCAAGGAAAGAGACAGATGAGAATAAATAATCCAAATTTAAGGACACAAACAAAAGATTTACCTGGGAAGCAGTTTAGCCCCCTGATTCTCAACTACCAGTAATACAAACATATGTGACGATCCAGTGCAAGATCATTAATGCAAAAAGTCCTCAGTTTCCACAGAGCTGACATCCCACACCTCTCATTGGATTGTGGCTTCCTCAACTCCCTAACAGCTGTCAGCAGCAAAAACATTATTTACCCTTGTAATACCTGCAGGTCAGGGAGTAATGCTATCTCCCTCCTGGGATTTGCACCTCAGAGGGTTCTGGCACTAGGCAAGGCCTGTAGAACTAAAAATGGAACCAAGGTTCAAGTTCCATCTTTCTTCTCCTTCTGAGATGCAGCACGTATCCCTGTCAGTGGAAACTGTGACACCCGCTAACGCGTGTCACACACCCGCAGCTACAGATTGCACAACCCTAACTCTGTGAGCAGCAGGAGCAAAGGGAGGAGGAGGAGAGGGACATGGTTTTTAAGGTCCCTTCCAGCCCCGTAACAGACACAGGGCTGTGCTGTCACAGGGCACAGCTAATCCAGAGAGCAGAGCTCTCCACCACCACCACGCCTCTGCTGGCTGCCCTATTTAAACGGGGGGGTTTAGCAGTGAGCAGGCTGAGCTGGCAGCCAGAACTGGAACAGGCAGCACCAGGAAGTTACGCACCAGTTCAAAATGGGTTCGTTTTTAAGAAAGGAAAAAGCCACGTTTTCCTTAAATGAGGGTAGTGGAATTCCAAGGTGAGGTCAAAAGCCTGGGAAAAGTCAGGAGTTTAGGCTGGAACCGGGGCTCATGGTGCTGACAAACACAGTCCTTGCACTCAGGGATACCTTAGAACTCATGGTTTTTGTTGCTATTCTTTTTTTGTTGTCTTCCCATCCTGAGCAATATCCCTGAATAGGGCCATCAAGTGTGGACCCTCAGAGAGGAATTTTTGTCTTCAACCACGCTGAAGGTTAGGCCTTTCAGATACATATTTTATATGACTCCCTTTCTTTTGTTTCATTAGAAGAACTACAAAAAGACACTTTGTACAAGAAGCCTGAGTGTACACGCAGATTGTGTATGATCTGCAGCCACACAGACCTGACCCACAACAGAAATTACCTCTGACACACTCACATGAGGGAAATCCTGTGGACTTGGATCATTCCAGAAATAAGATTGCTTTACAGCTACAGGAACAACACATGGCCAGAATGAGTTCTAAACGGGTAAGATACAGGCTGAAAATCAACTGCTCATTTTTTTTTACAATTTGTATTTTATATTAAAAAAACCTCCTTAAAAGGCAGAGCTGAGCCTAGAAAGGATTTTTATGGCTAAACCTGAAAGCAGGGATCTAGAACAGAACTAGTCCATTACATCTCAAACCTTGATCCTGGGTTCTGCCTCAAGCAGCTGGGATTATTTCTCCAGTTAAGCAAATTCCTGTTGCTAAAACCCACTCTGATATTTAAATAAATTTGGAGAGAAGATGCTGAGTAGTCATTCTGCTTCACAGATAACAAGGTCAGAACTGTATTGTTTGATGGATTTCTAAGAGAACACTTGAAATTTGGGCAAACAAGTTTAAAATATCAAGGTCATATTTACATTCCAGGGTAATAATTAAATACTTAATATCTTGTGGTTCCACTATTCTAGGTTTTTCTACACACCAAAATATTTAGTCATGTGAAAACCATCTGTAGCAGCTGGAAGACATTCATTTGGCCTGCCAAGATTAATTAGTTTAAAAATACATAAATAAAGTGTTCAATTTATTTGCAAAAAGCTGCTGCTCATGGTTCTCTTAGGGTGCTGGTGATTAATGCTTATGGAAGGTTCTCAAAAAGAGGTATCAGATGCCAGTTTCACAAATATCTGTTAAGTAAAACAGGGCCTGTGTTTAGGTTAATGCTCTTCTGGACTAACTCAAGTCATTATTCACAGCAATACAAAAACTAGCTTGCAAACACTTCAATCCCTATTTTTAGTCTTTCTCCTTTGCTCTCAAATCCACAAGGCTGAAATGTGCTTTTAAAAATTGATGAAAAGAAATTTCTCTTCAGGACTGGGGTTCAGATACCCGTGTTTAAGAATTACAAGACCTAAGTCTCCAAGCATGTCTTTTCTCTCCAAGAAGTTCCTGCATAATCTTCATAGAGCTTTTCAAAGTCAAGTAAACAAGACACACAGCTGAAACTGTAAAAAGGGTGGAATTTGGCTTAGTATCCATAGGGATCACTTCTCTGGCCAACAGCTTGCAAAGGGTTATTTCTTGGCTCATCATTTTTGTTTTGCTGGAAGGTGCTGAGGTTTTAGTGAAGTTTCTGCAGAGCACGCTACAGCATTCAACATTTTTTGCTCAGCTAATGAGTTAAGTCATAGCAGCTCTCCAATGGCTTGAAGATTATGGGTGTAGGAAAAGGGAATGCACAGAGAGGGGAACTTTTGAGCAGTCACCACTAAACTGTGGTTAAAACAGACACCAATGACTCTATTCAGCTCCCAAACCTCAGACAGTTTCCATTTTCTCAATAACAAAGCATTTTTGTGGAATGAGGTAACAGCTTCCATCTGCCAGGTCGACATCTCCACATCTCCACTAGGATTTCTCAAGAGTGTGGCTGACGAGGGCTGGCCAGCAGAGCCAGCAGAGCCGGCCATGGCTCAGAGGCAGGAGAGTCCCTTTTGCCTGGACAGGGACAAAAACTGCCAGGAGAGGAGCCTCTGTGCCACCATCACACAAACCCTCCTGCGAGTTTGATTCACAAGCAGCCTTGCAATGAATAAGCTCCACACACTGCACGGCTGAAGAATCACAAGGTCAGGAAAAGGGTTGAGCCTTATCACGACGGATGGCCAGGGCCAGAATGGGTGCCACGGGTCCAACAGCCCATCGTGGGTGGGTCATGAGCAGAGGGTGTGTGATTTGGAGGCCAAGACGGGCCTGCAGGCACGCACTGCCAGATGCACAGCGCAAAGGGCAGCGCAGATCCTGCTCCCCGAGGACAGCACGGCCCATCGGACTGGCCACTCAAGCTGCCATACGCCCTCCCACACCTGAAATGCTAAATATCTGAGGCAGAGCAGTTACAGCCTCAGAACACAGCCTGGAAGAGGGTTTGGTTTTGTTCTTTCCCTATTTCTTGAATTTGGCAGCCTGTATTTTGACCCCTCAGTTCCAGGGATGCTGAGCACCCAATCATTCTTTTGATTTCAGGTAAAGCCAGCTCAGTTTTTCTAAAAAGCAGACCTTCATTTAGGTCCAGATGAAGATTCCAGCTCCTGTCAGGACCCCCTCATCTGACTCTTGTCTCCCTGTGAGTGGCTAGTCATTCATCTCCCTTGCAATTTTGAGACTCTCAGCTCCAGATTCAACCCCCCACATCTGGTTCTCCCATCTAAAGCAAGGCCATTTTTCAGTTGGTTTTCTGATGACCTTTGCATTCCTGCAACACTTGCTCCTGAAGTTCAGAAAACGTTAACACTAACTTCTCACTCTCTTGTGTAATTCCAGCCGAGTGCCCACGTGGATACCTGGAGAGTGGCACCTTCCTTCCTGGCCAGGACAAAGCATTTCCCAAGCCCATTTTCTTCCTATGAGGAATGCTGCCGTCAAATCTCAAAAATCCACACTGCTAATACTACCCTTCTACAAGGTCAGCCAAAGAGGACTTCCATCAGGGATGAGCTTTGCTGGAGAAGGTTCCCTGGGGATTATCAGAATAGTACAGTCAAGCCCAGATGGCCACAGTGTGCTGAGCACATTTCCCGCAAACACAGCAGCAAGGCAGAGGCCTCTACAAATCAAAGTCCACCCTGATTTCTGCCATCTGCTGAACTCTGAAGGCCAGGCTGAGGCCTTTGGGAAAGGTCAGGATAGTCTTACAGGCTCTCAAGATATTGCTTTTGTTCTCACTATTTGCTTCTCAATTCCTTCGTTAGAAGATACTAATCTCTCTGTAAGGCAGTTACTTGGAGCCAAGACTTTAGATATTATTGCAAAACATATGCTTAAAAGAGACTGGAAATTATGTTGGCAGTGTTACAGAGGGGAGCAAAGCACAGCTTTGGGTCAAAACAAACAAAAAAAAATGTAAGCCAGTAAGCAATTCCCATGCAATAGTTTAGGAGAGCCAGCAAAAGTTTCTTCTAGAAAGAAAACAATGCTGTGAGAACGAAGCTAACGAGAGCTGGCTCTTAGAAAAATAAAACAGCTAGTAATGAGCCAACAGCACATATCCAAGAGAATCTTTCTGGGAAACCGACCCAAGCCATTACGCTGGAAAGCCCTGAGGGACTAGGGACCTTGAGGCTAAAAGCTGGCAAATTGCTTCATCAGTTAAGGTTGGTCTCAATGTTTCCTACTGTGTAAAAATAATTTGTTTTAGCCTACAGGTCTCTACATAGCACTGGGTAAATTCAGGCTACTTCCTTTGGGAAGGGAAACGGAGTGTCTGGCAGAGCTCTGCCCAGTGGGATATTTTCAGGGGTTTCCCACCATCACTGACAGCCCCCCAGCCCAAGGCTGGCCCAGCACACTCAGGGCAGTGGCTCTGCTGAACTCCCTCGGAGCTGCTGCAGCGCACGGGGCACCACACGCCCCTTACTGGGATGGAACATCCCCCGAGCTGCTCTGGTACACGTTACAACAACACGATGAATGTGCCTCTGCAAAACCACCTTCTGGAGGCTCATGCACCAAAATGGATGCAGTCAGGCCAAAGATCCTGATATACGCTGTTTTCCAGAGCGGTAAGGAGGGGACCTTGCTCTCTCGCTTTCAGAGATTAGTTCAAACACCACCAGGATCTGATGGTGCTGATACAGAGTGGCAAAGGCAAGGTCTGTCTTTGCAGCCCACGGTTCATTGCTGGTCCAGCTCCCCCGCCACAGGACCATACCACGAGCACAAGACAATGAATGTGTGCTCCAGCCAGGCTTCTGCGTCAGCAGAGAAAATCCCCGCATTGGCAGAGGATGTCAAGGTGCTGTCAAACGACTTTCTTTCTCTTCCAACTCCTCTGATTCACGTTGCCATCTTCCTTGCAACTGACCTAAAAAACATGTTCAGGCAGCACTGGAAGTGTTTCCATCTCATGCTGCAATAACAGGGAGATCTTTGCATCTGGAAAGGGAATTTCACAGGGAAGTCGCACTGCAGGTGAATTAACAGCGTCCTTCTCCAGAAAGGAACTGAAGCTCCCAGTCTTATCCCATCAGGGAGACTTCCTGGCTGCAGGAGAACAAAGGTTGCCCAGGAGCAGGGAAAACACATACTAAGTCTGTGCCCAAGCCCCAGCAGATCTGAACAATGTGGGCAGATTACTCAGTTACCTCATTTCCAGGTGTGCTGTCAGCAGGAGCCATGACTGGCTTGGAATGAAAGAGGTAGAACTGTTCCTAGATCTGGACTCAGTCTGCATAATTTATGGTAATTATTGCTCAGTAGCCATTAATCCCTTAATGCCACATCACACTCTCAGCCCTCAGTTCTCTCTAACCTTTTGGTCATCACAGACCATTCCACTGCAGAAGGGGCTGAAGGACAGGGTGCAGGACCACACTGTCCCTGCAGAGCCAAAGGCCTCAGGAAGGGAAAATCAAAGAAAGGCACCATAGGAGGACTTCAGCAGGTCAGCCCTCTCCTGACACACAGTGAGGATGTGTGCTGGTAACACACAGGCACTTAAACCAGCCTTATCCCCAGACAGTTACAGACCTCTCCTTCACTGCAGCACCACCTGTAACTCACGTGTCCAACAGCACTGCACCACAGGAATACTGGGGCAATCCCATCCCTGTCACTCCACAATGACACTGTCCCAATCTCTTTCTTCCCTCTACTGTAAGCTGAGGCACTTCCAAGAGACACGCAAATATCTCCTATCCTTCCAACCCCGGCAGACTACGGATCTCAGAACTACCTTATGGCAGCGGCCCCACAGGCTGTGTGTGAGGAACTGAAAAAGTCAATGGAAAATGCATTTATTGCCAACAAGGAAAGTGACTGTGGGGAAATACAGAGGAGTATTCCCAAGCTGCACAGCACTTCCAGCTTTCAGGTGAGGAAGTGCTCACCTGGGGCTGCTGCACTATACCTTGCAAGGCAGGCACAAGAGCCTCAGCAGCCTAACAGATGCCTTTCTTATTCTGAAGATACACATGAATACAGATACAGTTCCCCTATTGCAATAGAAAGGAAGTTATACTTGACCCATACCAACTCTTTTTCAGGTAATTGAGCTCCAAAACTTAAGCAGAAAACTGCCAGCAAAACTTGTGCCTCTTTGTGCTACAGTTAGTCCGTAACAACTAGTCTGCATGTGTTATCTCTAGTTTTTATTAGCTCATATTTACTTTGGCTGCACATCCAAGCAGTCATTTAAAAAGGGTGAGAGAGGAAAATCTTGGCCTTGCAACAATGGCCAAGCAGTTTAATCTACCACTGGGGACAAAGACTTGACTCCTATTGGCGTGTAGTGCTGGCAGGGTCAAGTGTAACATGTGCTGAAGGAAGCACTAGGGAAGCAGATCTCTGACTGTTCAAACAACACCAAGCATTTCCTTGAGCTATTCAGAGTTCTCTGTGCCCCTCCTGTGTAGAGAAAACAGCTCCAGCTGTCCAGTCACCTGCGCTGGCTTCTCCACTCACTGGATTCATGACATTGGTGGCCGCCAACAGCTCCAGGTTAGATGCAGCACATTCCTCATTCCTCACAGCTCAGATGTTCAAAGCTAAGTTAGGAAGCAGTCAAGATCATGTCCTTGGCATCAGCACCAGGTTGGTGCTGGAAGATAATTTATATTCCTGAGCAGAACTGGCACTAGGCAGATTGGCCATAAACATCAACAAATTGCTGTCCCAGCCATGACACCAATCAGAAGAGTCCAGAATTAATATCTATCCATGCCGCTGATTTAATAACTTTTTTTTTTTGTATTTGGAAAGTTCAAAATACTTCATGTAAAAGAACTCTGCAGTTTGCAAGTGTGGGACGATCTACAGTAATTTATCCAGAGGTAAATAAAAAATGAAATGTATTAACATTAACAGTCAGGTGACCACAGGCCAAATCAAGTCAAAGTGAGACTACACTAAGAACAAGAACGTAAATTTCAGGATTTTTATTAGATTCTCTGTTAAGAATTACTAAATAATTCTTAACTATTAATTTAGCCCTAATGGACGTGTCCTTCTGATTCCTCCCAGAGTAATGTTATTCTCTTGGTGGGCCCCTGTGAGTAAGGGCAGAATCATTTGTTAAAATCGTCCTCCATTTAGCAAGTATCAACAAAGTGGTCACTCAGCAGAGGCAGCTCTGCTGGGGTGGAATACAGGGAGGTGGAAGCCATGTGGCATTCTTCAATTTCCCCTTTCCTTTCACAATCAGACCCTTGATATTTTCTTCAACAGGAAAACTGACTTTCCCCTTCCGTGTAAACTGCTGACAATTGTATTTTACACCTGGTAAAACCAGAGCAAAACGGAAGGAAGAGAAGAAACAAAGACCAAGGACTTTTCTCAGCAACTACATCTCCACAGAATGAAGTATTTTCCTTTCCCCACTTCAGAGCAGAGCTCCCTTTGTGGGAAATGCCCCCTCCTCACTGGCTGCAGGACAGTGCCCACAGCAGCAGCTTCGCAGAGAGCAGCCACGAAACCAAAACAGCCCATGCAGCCTGGCCCTTCTGCCTCCAGCTGCACTGTAAAACTGACCCCAAAGCTCTTGCTAGCAGTAATCTGAAGATTAAATAATACTGGTAAAGCTTCTCTGCCCCTAACAACTGGTCTTCTGCCTTTCCTAGACACAGCTGCTATTTAGGGTTAGAGCTATCCCCTCCTTTTGAAAAAAATCCCACCTGGGTAAAATGCTTAAATTGATTTTGATGACATCACCAAGGTAAAACACTATGAAGTTTTCTCTGAATTTTTCCAGTTTGGCCATAGAAATTGCACCTATTTCAGCAGAAGCAGTCCAAGTCCCCTGAGGAATGAGCCACTTGCACTCTGAGCAAAACTGCAAACATCACTGGCAGCCCCTTCCTGCCAAAGCACCTGGGCACTGTGGTGGGCATGGACAATCCGAGAACAGCACATGTCAACCAGGGATACTGAGCACTCAACACCCGAGGAAAAATGATCTCTTACTTGGGCAATTAAAAGGAATTATGGAGCTGTTTGTCCAGTGAAGAGGTTTGGCTTTTATTCAGAGCAGCCAGACTGTGCTGGATACCTTCTTTATCACACAAAAGGTGAAGCAGAGTGACAAGGTTTAACTCCTGTCGTTCTCCTGGGGTTACTGCTGCAACTGTGGCTCATCAAGCACAGCCTCATGTAAGACACAGGCAGCAAAAATCCTACGGACAGCAAGGAGGATCCTGCTGTACCCCCATGAAAATCTTGTGCTGCAATTAGCATCAAAGTCCTTCTTAAGGGAGAGGGTGTTGGAAACACTGAACATTGAGAGTAATCAATGTTTTCCACCTTTCTGCTGGCATTTCAAACACCAGCCAACCGTGTAACAGCAGAAACTCAGCTGCAATTAGGAACACAGCAGAAAGCATCTTACCTCATCAGGCAAGCAATAGAGCAAGCAAGTCCTGGCTGGGAACAGAACCCAGTGCTTCCAAAGTTGGTGCACTGGGAATTTTGGTAACCTGCCTGCAGGGAAGTTTTTTCTGGCTCCATCAGTTAAGGGTTCATCTCAGTCTTGAAGCTGCTATGTCCAAAACCAGCAAAGAACACGGCTAAACTCATACCCCTCAGAAATCAACTGACAACCAGTGAATGGTGCCTACAGTCATACAAGACTGTACACTACAGACAAACCCCACGTGTCATCAGGGACACCATGACGACACCAGCCAGGAAAGAGACTCCTGCCTTTCCCAGATGAGAGATGCTGCTGCCAGCTGTGTTCTCAGACAGCAGGGCTGTTCCAGAAAGCACAGCACAAACCAGGAGCTGAGCTGAGGGCAGATGTGGAACAGCAGTGACCTCCTGCCCTCCCAAAGACTGGGGACCTTCAGCACTCTACTCTGCGCTCAGCTCTTCAGATGCTGCTCTGCAGGCAGGGGGAAAAGCACAGATTTCACCCCCAAAAATCCAAGATAGAGAGACAGGGATGCTCCAGAAGCAGAGATCATGGAACACTTCACAAGGCCTCCTGCTAGGGAATTCTGGCTGTTTTTGAACACGGCCCTGCCTTAAGTGTGTCCCACCACTCCCTATGCACAGGTTTATGGAGTTCATATTCCAAAACACACCTTTTGCTGTAGAGCATCTGCTATAATTAGTGCCCACAACTAACCATATCACCTATATTTTTGTCTCCTGTGCTATGCCACCATATTTAAAAATGTACAAAATTACAGACTAAGCTGGATAAGGATGAAACTACTGCTGACAATTCTACACCTCAAGGGAAGCGGTCAGCAAGAAAAGCAAGGGAACAATGCAGTCTCCGTGTTAGGAAAAGGAAAGACAATAGTACAAAAATAAGATAGGAGAAATGGCAGACTTCCTCTTTCCTCTTTGGCTATCATGAAGTTAAACCACATACTGACAAAGCAAATCAGGGAATTAAGGCACCTGGGCAGCTAGGAGAGCCACAGATTTCTACTGCTTGGTAGAGGCATCAGAAAAGCAAAAGGAATGTCCCTACACTCTTCCCTAGAGGCCAGTGCTGCCACCAGGATGCTGCATCCAAAAGAGCTTCGTCCTTTCCTCTGCTCCTAGGAATCGGTTTCTTCTTTGGAAAGATTCCTTTATCATTTTCAAAACTGGGAAACACTGAACATACCAAGTTCAGATTTAAGTAAAGAGACCTCAGTACCAAATTCTGCCCCGTGAAGATACGTAACCCTGGCACATTCCATCCGTTTGCGCTGCAAGTCTGTGGAGAGAAATTCCTACCACGCTTCACCCAGGCTAACTGGAAAATGTATCCAACGCCCCAGGAGTTCTCTATGAAAGTGTCAGTGGTTAAAGTAACCACAGGTACAGAACTGGAAATGGAAACAGTAAAAAGTTACCTGTAAGATCTGAAACATAACTGTTGAGGAAAGAAAAAAAAAAATTGCAAAGATCCTGAGCTATTTTTTAATGTGAGATCCAAACTATGACTTCCGAGTCTTTGTCTAACACACACACACACAAAGCAAGCCTTAGAGTCTTTTCTCATAGCTACGCTGGGATTCTCTGGAAAAATAGCAATCGCTCCAGATGTATTGAAATTTTTCCTGTGCTACATTTTGGTTATAGTTTACTCCCGGTTCTGTTGGTCGGGTAAAGTCTCAGTACTCTTTTCACAAAACTCTGCTCAAGCTCTCAACTTCGCAGTCTGGCAAAGCGGCACGGCCCTAAGCCTCTGGTTTTTCTCCTCTGGAAAAGCGGTGTGCGCCGCGCTGCCGGAGCGGAACTCCCCGGAAAGCGACGCCCCAGCACCGCCACCGCCACCGCGGCAGCGTCCCGGGGGATGCCCCGACCCCAGACGGCACCGGGGACACGCTGCCTTCCCTCCAGCCCCCCGGGGCACCCCCGCCACCGCCCGGCCCGCCCAGGGCTGCGGGGCCACAGCGGGCGGCCCTTCCTTC
>WBMY01012345.1:42444-71717 GCA_013397315.1 Donacobius atricapilla
GTCTCTCCCGTAGCCCGCCGCCCGGACGAAGCTAGGCTTGCTGGAGAAGAAGAAGGACTACCGGCTCCGTGCACAGTGAGTGCGGTCGGGGCCGCGGGCGGTGCTGGGTGGCTCTCTCCGCGTCCAGAGGGTTTCCCTGGGCTGGCCTAGAGCTCTGGGCCTCGCTGCGGGAGACTCGGCGCTTGAGCCCGGGTAAACACGGAGAATGTGGTGAGCAGCTGGCGACTGTTGGTTTTGCCCTCCCCAGTGACTACCACAAGAAGCAGAATGCTCTCCGGGCGCTGCAGAAGAAAGCGCTGGACAAGAACCCCGATGAGTTCTACTTCAAAATGATACGTGCAGAGGTCAAGGTGAGAACCTCCATTGCCTTCAAGCAGGATTACACTTTGTTGCTCTAAGTAACATTTCTCCCCCCACACACACCTTGTTTTGATTTAAATGTATGAATTATTAGATAAATGAGAGAATTGGTTTGATGCCTGTAGAAGGCTTTGAAGAAAATGAGGGGCAAGGGATAAAGTTTTGCTCTTAGCAGGCCCCACAGTGCTCTCCAGGTAGGATGGGCTGTCTATAATTGCTGTGTTTGGTTGTAGGATGGAGTCCATGTAATAAAGCGGACAAAGGATGAAATTACCCCCGAGCAGGTGAAACTGATGAGGACACAGGATATTAAATACATAGAAATGAAAAGAGTTGCAGAAGCCAAGGTAATAACTCACATTTTTAGTCTTTTCTAGTTTGCTCAGAATTGGGTTTTTACTGCCTTGTTCTTACTGTTGCTACTGACTGTTGTGTTAGTTCAGTGAAATCTGATTTTTACAGTGCTGGAAAGGACAACAAAATTGTCACTGGAGTGCTGGATATAGAGCCTTAAAGGTGTGGTGATTATCAGAAATGACACTGTGCATTGTTATAAAACACGGTGATTTTTACATAGATTTCGAGACTTTAAACACATATTTCTGCTTGGCGCATTCATAGAGAAATCGTGAAATCCCTGAGGTTGGAAGAGCGCTCTCAGATCAGGAAGTCCAGCTGTTCACCCAGCCACTGCTGTGCTCCCCACTGACCTGTGTGTCCCCAGGTGCCACAGATACACTTCCAGGGATGGTGATTCCACCGTTTCTCTGGGCAGCCTCTTCCAATACCTGGCTGCCCTTTTAGGGAAGAAATTTTTCCTAATACCAAAATTTTACCTAATACCAAACCTGAACCTCCTCAGCATAGCTTGAGGCTGTTGCCACTTGTCCTGTCACAGAATCACAGAATTAACTGTGTTGGAAAAGACCTTTGAGATCATCAAGTTCCACCCATGACCTAACACCATCTTGTCAACCAGACCATGGCACTGAGCATCACATCCAGTCTGTTTTTAAACACCTCCAGGGATGATGACTCCCCCACCTCCCCGGGTAGCTCATTCCAGTGCCCAGAGATTTTTTTTCCTAGTGTCCAGCCTAAAGTTCTCTTGGTGCAGCTTAAGGCTGTGCTCCTCTCATTCTGTCACTGCTTGTCTGGGAGAAGAGACCAACTCCCACCTGGCTACAACCTCCTTGCAGGTGGCTCTGGAGAGTCTCCCCTGAGCCTCCTTTTCTCCAGACTAAACAGCTCCTTCAGCCATTCTTGACAGGATTTGTGTTCCAGACCCTTCACCAGCCTTGCTGCTCTTCTCTGGACACATTTGAGCATCTCAATGTCCTTCCTAAATTGAGGGGCTCAGAACTGGACAGAGCACTCGAGGTGCAGCCTCGCCAGTGCTGAGTACAGGGGGAAACAGTTGTTACTTGAGAGAAGTGACTAACTGCCACCAGGCTACATCTCCTGTCAGGGAGTTACAGGGTATGAGGTCTCCTAGCTGAGGAGAATAATCTGAAGTGGGTTGTTGGAATACGGTAGGCTGGCAATCCACAAAAATACGATCCTCTTCTGAAGATGTTGTATGCTCTGACGTTCTGTTCACAAAACAGAATCAAAGTATCACTAGGGATAAAAAAAATCAAAGCCGGCTTTAAACTTCCCTTCATGCTTTTGCTGGTGGTTCCGTGGCAATCATTCCCCTTCGCCAAACAGAGGACTCAGTTTTGCAGGTGGATGTGTGCACTTTGCCTGGGTAACAGCAGGAATCACTGTGACCCTCTGGGAAGGTTATGAAGACATGCCATAGATACAGACCAGAGGTGTTTTCAGAGCTGGAGAAAGGAAGGAGGAGCTCAGCTGTTTGTAACCCCGAGGAACAGACAGAAATGTCCTCGGGGGAGGCTTGATTTTGTTGGCCCCGAATTTGGCCGAACTTGGGACTTTTCCGCAGAAAATCGAGCGCCTGAAGGGAGAGCTCCACCTGCTGGACGCGGCGGGGAGCGGCGGGGGCCGCCATCTCTTCTTCGTGGACACGCAGCGGGAAGGTGAGGCTGGAACTTCTGTCGCTGCTAGTGTGGGCTGTCATAAAAGAAAGACACTTCTCGTTTTTTTTTTTTTCAGGAATAAAAATTCAGGTGCTCTAGAAATCCCTTTTGCTTACTAGCTGAGACATCACTTGTGCAGGAGCTGTGTTGCTGGGGCTCCTGTTGCTGACTGTAGCAATGTGTTTGCTTATTGAGGGAGTCCGTGGGAGTTTATTCCTAATTTTTTTTAACGTGTAGTTCAGGAGTTTGATATTGCTGCTCACCTGGACACGGTTCCTGAGCTTGTGGATAGAGTGTACAACCGACCAACCATTGCAACGCTGCAGAGAGAGACAGTGAAGGGACCTACTGATCCTACCCACCTGAAGGTACTGCTGCTGTTTGTCTGCGGAGCTCTTTCTTTCTTTGTCTTTCATATGACAAGCACTAAAAAGGATCAATTGCACCGTTGTGGAGGTGAACAAAAATGTTTTCTTTAAACTTTTATTGGTGACAGAAGGCAGTAGTGGATGTCACTTAATCACCAAGGGGTCACTTGGAGCCTGCAGTCACATCTTCTCCTGGACTAACACTCCTGGAGTACTCTTTCATTGCATCCCACCATGGCTGGGCCACCATAAGTTGTGATGTACAGGCCAGAAAAGGGTGGTGTGGATCTGTGTAGGCAGTGTCCCTGCAGAACTGAGATATTTCTCTATAAAGGAACATACACCTATGGGATTATCTTTTCATTAGACTGCTGCAGTTTCAGGTGTATTTTTTTTCAGCATCCACTGTTAAATCTCCCCTCACACTTCCCTAAAACCCCTTGCACCCCTGAATTAGGTATACAGCAAGAAGCTTTTTCCAACACAGATGTCACTGTTGCACTGTTCCTGATCTTACAGTATTTTTCAGTTCGGTTCTGAGCCCAAAGTGGCTTGAGATTTGTCTCCTCACTTTCCTTCCTAAAGCCATTTAAGCTATAGTCTCACTTCCTGGCTTTCCTAATTTGAATTGTTTCATGATACTTCAGCATGAATTGCTTATGCAGTCAGCTTTGATTCTGATGTTTCAGTATCACAGAAGTAGCTACACTTGACTTTACTGCTGTAGATTCTGCTCAGGTAATTCAGATCTGTTGAACAGTCCTATGAGTATGAGCCAGTTGTGTGTAAGGTGAAAATAGTTGTCTTAAAATTGCCGACTGGTAAATTTTTAACCTGTTTTTTCTGACTCAGATGTCAGATAATAAACACCCTGTGGTCCCTTTCCTCCTGCCAGCTGTCTCAGTTTGACTTGTCAGTAAAGCAGTTGGACGAGTCGTAGACTGACTAGTTTTCTCCTAAATGTCTGAGTCATAATTTAAGCATGTTGGGATCTGTTCTCCTTAATTTAATTACTTAGATCACACCTGCAGTAATACTGTTCCTGTGCTGGGAAAGCTATCCACTCTCATTAGGCAAACTTGACCCAACAAGTTGCATTTTGAGAGGCCTCTGCAGGCTCTGAGCACTTCAGGAATTGGCCTCTGGTCTGTCCTTTTTTTTGTTTTCCCTCCTCTGGATAAAGTGGATTTTCATTAGGGAGTCAAATGTGTCTTGCATTCGATACTGAAATTCAGAGGATTTAGAGCATAGTGTCTTGTTCATCTCTGTCTTTAAACAGCTTTTTTTTTATGTTTCCAGAAATTAGCCCAGCAGAGGAAGAACCAGTATGACCTCCTGAGGCAGCGCATCGAGAGAGAGAAGGCCATGTTTGTCATCTCACAGAAAATCCAGACACGGAAAGATCTTCTGGTGAGGGCTTTGGTTCTGGTTGTCCCAAGTCTGTTCTGTTCAGGCCATTAGGTCTGGTATTCTGTGTGTTGTGTATGTTGGGTTTGTTCATTCTGGTTTCATAGTGACACCCCCAGATAACTTCTATAGATAAGTAATCCTCTTTTAGTGTGGACAAAGCAAGGAGATGAGGCATTCCAGTAAATTATGTCTACTAGTCCAAGTCTCACCTTGTCAGCAAGGACAAAGACTCAGCTGTAAAATGGTGCTCCCAAGGAGTCCAAAATAGTGTCACTAGGAGTCAGAAGCAGGGAACCATTTCTGTAAGTTATGAGAAGGTCTGAAAAATCCAAATGACCATAGACTGTTCTCTGGTGCTCGTGAGCAAAGCAGATTGTACCTGACAGCCTGAAGGGGAAAAGAGCAGATGAAATTATAATCCCCACCTAAACAGTGCCAAGTGACCATTTTTCTTTTATGGTCAGACCCAGACAGACACTCTTGATTTCTGTGGGTGGGGGTTTTTCTCCTTGCATGGCAGCAAGTATTTGTACTTGTTCTCTTTTCCAGGACAAAACTCATAAAGTAAAGGTGAAGAAAGAAACAACGACTGGTCCAGCTATTTACAAATTCAAGTTCCAGCGGAAACGTTAGCCATTTCATTGAATAATTGTTAGAGTCTTTGCTCAGAAAGGAGGAGCCATATCCCGTGGAGAAGGGCTGCTGCCAGCCTGCTTTGTTCAAACAAATCACTGTGGGCCTGTGGTAGCCCATCAGCGTGTTTCATCTAATTAATTGATTAATAAATCAGAATGTGTTCTCTTGATATTTACAGTGGGAAGCCATGGGATTTGCCCAAGTGTCCTGGTAAGATGCACCATAAACAATCAGTGAACAGTCAAGGTCAGAGTGGAACGTGAGGGAGGTGGGTTAAGCACAGCCCAGGGACAGGGAAGATCCCTGGGGATTGTCAGCTCTGGGGCTGAGCAGGACCTGTCCAACCCCAAAGCTCATCTTTTTCAGCCGTCTTTGCAAGCAGATTAAAGGTGAATTACCCTCACGTCGTTTCCCCAACATCCCCCAATCCCTCTCATTTTCCTATTTGCACTATTCCATTTTGTGCTTTTCCTCCGGAGTTGCTTCAGTTCAAACTGAGGCAGTGCCAAAATTCTGTGTAAGGAGAGACAATGCAGCAGCCAAGTGTGGGACCAGAGTTTGTCTTCTGCATTGCCAGGGATGGGGGATGTGCAGACACATCCTGAGTGTCCTGGAGCGGCCCAGGCACGTTCAGAGAAGCCTCCCTGTGAACATTCCTTATCTCTCTCCATCGTCCTGTCGCTGCCAGCAATAAGCACATGGTCTGCGAGAGGGGAAGGGAAAAAAGATGCTCTTCTCAGGCCCATAGCTGCTTAGGAGCTTTTCCAGCAGCTTGGCGGTGAAAGACGATGTCTTTACGTGCTTAAATTCGGCTTCAGTTGTTCTGCCATCGCCAAGATAACTCTGAGGAGAATTTTTCGAGGGAGCGTCCATGGAGTCTGCAGAACACAGATCCTGTAAGGGCGGTAAACCACGGGGTGAGCAGGAGAGGAGAACAAAGCCTCGCGTGTGAGAACAGTTTGGTTCAGCTTGGCCTGGTCCAGTTCAACTCGGTCCAGTCCAGCTCGGCTTGGTTCAGTTTGGCTCAGTCCAGTTCCTCGTGGTCCAGTCTGGTTTGGTTCAGTTCAGCTCAGTCCAGTCCAGCTCAGTTCAGTCTGGTTGGATCCAGTTTGGCTCGGTTTGGTTTGGTCTGGCTTGCTTCTGTCTGGTTTAGCTCGGTCTGATTCAGCTCAGTTTGGTCCAGTCCGGCTTGGTGTAGTTTGGCTTGGTCTGGCTCGGTCCAGTTTGGCTTGGTGCGGTCTGTTCCGATCTGGCTCGGTTTGGTACAGTCTGGCTCAGTTCAGTCCAGTCTGGTCTGGCTGGGTCTGACTCGGCTTGGTCTGGTCCAGCTCAGCTCGGTCCAGTTCGACTCAGTCCGGTCGGGTCCGGTCTGGCTTAGTTTGGTCCTGTCCGGCTCGGTTGGGTGCCAGTCTGGTTTGGCTCAGCTTGGTCCGGCTCAGTCTGGTCTGGTTTGGCTCGGTCTGGACGGGTCCAGTCCGNCCTCCTCAGGCCCCAGCCGCCCGTCCGCACAGACCTGCGGCCAGACAGCCCCGGCCCGAGCCCGGGGTTGAGGCAGCGCCCGGGACAAGGGCAGGGTCCGGCTGTAGGAGGAGAACAGGAGCAGGGAGCGGGAGCGGGGCCGTGCCCGCCGTGCCCGCCCGGCGCTCCGGGGACGTTCCCGGGCTGTCACCGCGCTCCTCAGGGCCCCCGCTGTCTGTGAAGGGAAATCTCTCTTAGACCGAGGTTTAAACAGATAAATATTTAATCCTCGCCCTTGATTAATTTTACCTGCGTCGAGAGCGTTGCTGGAAAGGACGGGGAAGCCAGGCTGCAGTTCTGCTGGGAGACCCTCAAGGAATCCTGTAGCAGGAACTGAAGAGCAGCGACCTGGCCAGGCCCAGCAATCGCCTTGTCCCCCTCTGTCCCGCTGCACAGCAAGTGCTAGGAGGGGCACAGTGCCCCGTTCCAGTTTGGTGTTAGGGGGTGCAGGGGGCAGCCGCGAGGCTTTCTTTGGGCAGTCACTGCTTGTCCTGGGGTGGAGGTGTCCAGTGGCAGCCGGGAGCTGAGGTACCAGCCAGGACACGCAGTCTCATGGTCACCCAGATGGGGTCTGGGTAGCAAAAGTTGTGCCTGTTCTGATTCACTTTTCCTTGGGAAGACATGAAGGTTTTACCAGGGGAAACCAGAGCGCTGTTCCGTCTGTGGTGCTCACATTGAGCAGGTTTCTTGCTGGATGCTGACCTCCAAAGCCTGGGTACACATCCCATAGCCTGTGGAGTGGTTTATCATCTTGTGGCCATAACAGACTAAAAGGAGGTGCCAGCTCTTATGCACAAACATTTTTCACCTATTCCTGCCTGCAATGGTGAAGGATTTGGCAGGTGCTGATCTCTGAACTTCTGTGTTAGCAGACAGGGCTGTCTCACACCTGCTGCCCTGCAGAGTTCCCAATGGCTTCCAGGAAAAAAACTTTGACTCCCAAAGCCTTTGGCTTGATATCCTCATACTAAAGCACTGAAATGTTTCTGCAAGGATCTGGAAAGAGCCAATACTTTGTAACTGAATCAAAAACTCAGCTCACTGGGCCACAGCACAGGATTTAAAGTGAGACAGTGGTGGCATCTGCCATCCTGTAGCTGGGCCCTCATGGGGAAGGACAGCGAGAAAATGCCCACAGCTATTTTTTGTTTGTGATAATTACAGCATCAAAAGCTGAACCAACAGGTTCTTCAGCAAGGAGATTCCCTGCAGCTTGAAAGATACAGATATCAATATTCCCCAGAGATTCACAGCTCAGGTTTCAGGTGACTCAATAATATTGTGCCATATAATAATTTTGTGTAATTCCTTATTCAAGTCCTGAAGAACTCAATCGATAATGACAGTCTATAAACGTTAATAGCAGACTACACTTGGAGGATTATCTCTAGGCAGCTGCAGCAATATATTTTACTAGCAGGAGAACCATCACCAGCCCTTAGGCTTCTCAGCTGCTCTCCTGTAGGCCCCATGTTCTGAGCCTGAGCCAGTCTGGAGAGCACAGTGGGGTCCCTGGGGTATGGCAACAGAAGCTGACTTGCCTGGGGAGGCTTTGGATCCCCCCAGGACAGCCATGGGGGGTCTCCATCACTGCCCATGAGCTGTGGCAGCCAGAGGGACCCCCAGAGCCTCTGGAGTCCCCCCCAGGCTGTGTTCTTTCAACAAAGGAGAGCAGGGAGGCCTGATCCCCCCCATCCCACTGCTCACAGTGCTGCCCCGTGCATCACCTGCTAACCGTGCTCCCTCTGCATCATCCCACCGCTCACCCCCCAGCTCCACCACTCCGGGGTCACCAGAGGCACTGGGCTCAGGGTCACAGGTGTCTCCAGCTGCAGGACTGCCTGCCCTGGCCCTGCTGTTCCCTAGGATCCTACAGCCAGGTTCAGCTGAGGTGTCTTGCCCAAGGGCACCAAGGAGAAAAGGGTGATGAAGTTCCTCCACTCAAGCCTGAGCAGCTTCACAGCAGGGAGTTGAAAGAGCAGAATGTAAATCGGGAGTGACTAATTGCTGCTCAGCGTGGCTGCCCTAAACCTCTCTGTTCCACAGCTCCTTGGCCACCTGGACCTTTCTCCACCTGATTAGGAGCAACACGGGGCTGCTGATGTCTGGGAAGAGCCTGGGCACAGGGTACTGTCCCTGTTCATGCTGGACACAGCCGCCCACTTCCCTCCAGACAAACCATTCCTCTCCAAATTCCATTGCAGAGGGTTTCAAATAAAGAAAGACCTGCTGCTGCTTCTGTTACGAGATGCCAGGCACCAAGAGTGGGCCCAGGGTCGGGCAAGGTGAAAGCAGCAAATATTTGCTTTGTGGTCTCACAGTTCTGTACCCGAAGCCGTTAGTGCCTTGAGAGAGCCCAGGATTGCTTGAAGCAGGCAGGAGCCCATTATTTAGTGAGAACCTATTCCCAGGATGTCCCTGGCTTGGCAGACCTAAAGACTGCAATAGTGAATTAGTGCATACAGATCATCATTTACTGAAACGCAAGCCCCGATGCACCTTTCTAGGGAAGCACTAATTTATTATGCATTGTTATTAGCTGCAGCAGGGCCTTCATTAGAGCTAGAGTTAAGGTCTGTTTTGGCTGCCTCATCAGCATCAGTGAACTGCGTCCCTGCGAGGTTTGATACAATTTAATTAACCTAATTAAAAGCTCTGATTGCAGAGATGATTGGGGTAGAGCCAGCAGCAACTGCATATTTATAACGAGCTAGAAGGTGTGGGACTGGAGCCAAATGATATGCATCTCTAATGAGCTGGTGCTATTGAAGTGTGGATTTGGAACACTAACATTTATTTTTGGCAACAATGGCCAGTTTATCTTCATGATAGAAACGATCACGGGTTGATTGGGTGTAGCAGGGAGCTCAGAACTGTGCTCCCTGGCCTTCTCCAGACCACTGGCAGGCACACACGAGCGCCCACAGCCTACCTGCTCCCCACTGATCTCCCCCCACCGTGGCAACACCTTCCCCTGCGGGCACAGCACCCACGGCTCGCCCTTCGCACAGCGCCCTGCAGGACACAGCGGGGCCAGCGTGCCCCAGCCCCACGCAGCAGTGCCAGACAAGCCTTTGGAAGATGCCAGCAAGTTTCCCTTCCCCAGCCACCACCTCCTCCAGCCCTCCTGTGCCTCCTTCGGTCTCTCCCAGACCTCCTGCCGCACAGCCCGGCTGGGCTCCTGCTGTGGGTCACCCACCTCCATTACTCCTTCTCCAAACACTTCATGCCCTGATCTGCTGGGCACCAGGCACAAGTGCCCAGATAACACAAAGCAGCCTGGAGCCGAGATCAGCCCCAGCGCTGGGGCTTCAGGGCTGCTGCTGCCGGCGCTGGGGAGCACCAGCACCTGCCCCTGGCTGACCCACTGCAGGCAGAACGGCACAGAGAGGCTGCCAGCCCCTGAGCCCCACCAGCTGTGTCAGAACACGGCAGCGCAGCTCAGGAAATCCTCGGTTCTGGGCAGCAGCTGTCAGCTCAGCCGTGCCCCTTCTCTCTCCATGTTTAAAGGCTACACGGTGCTTTAGGGGTCCAGCGCACCCAGCAGCAGCAGTGGGATGTCCCAGGCATTCTTCGCAGCCAAGGAACAGCAGCAAGTCTGCCGAGCCACTTGGAAAATTTGATCCATGCTAATTATGCTGAAAAAAGCTCTTCTGATAATGAGTATGAAATGGAAGCGTAGCTAATACTCATCTCTGAGTGCCATTAATCTTTAAAACTGGAACAATAAGTGAAAACACTGCAGGGCATATGAAGCAAGGTGTGATTCACATCTGCTCCTCCATGGCCGCCTGATTTATTGGCACAAGGCAACTTTCCTGCACGGTTTCAACAGAGCTGCATTACATAACACCACGGACTGCTTTACTTTGCTTGCCTTTCCAATCAAAGTATCTCCTCAGAGCTTTTAGTGATCTTCTGTCCTGTTCTGGGACATCTCAGGAGCATGGGAGATGAGTCCTGCAAAGCCACGACTCTCTCCCAGGTCTTGGCCTCTCCAGAGGTGCTTCTTTCCTCCTGGCCATGACAGCCTCTGGCAGCAGGGACGTGGTTCTCCAGCCCAGGTATACTGGGTATACTGGTGGGGCAGGGCAGGAGAGGCTCCCGGGGCCCTGGCTGCTCTGTGCAGGAAGGGGGATGGAGACAGGGATGGAGACAGGGGGATGGAGACAGGGATGGAGACAGGGAGATGGAGACAGGGGGATGGAGACAGGGAGATGGAGACAGGGGGATGGAGATGGGGAGATGGAGACAGGGATGGAGACAGGGGGATGGAGACAGGGAGATGGAGACAGGGGGATGGAGACAGGGATGGAGACAGGGGGATGGAGACCGGGGGATGGAGGCTCCTTTCCATTCCTGCTGTGACAGGTGCTGGCAGCTGCACCCCTTGGGAGCACCTGGGGTGCCTGTCCTCTCCCTGCACTGCACAGACACTCTGTTATGAAGCCGAAGCTCTTCAGGACCTCTGCCACCTCAGAAAGATGCATCCATCTCACTTTTGATGCCTTTTATTTTCAAATAGCGCTCTCTGGGACTTACTACCTTTTATTTAAATGGTGGATTTGCTGAAGTGACCTTTTAGCTGACTCTGAGGAGAGATGGGTAGCTGCTTCCCGCTGCAGTCCCAGGAAGACTGCCGACCCTGTGGCTTTGAACAAGTTCAAAGCATCACTTGCCTTTTGGCCATACCCCTCAATAGTGCCTTTGCATGGATTTTTCTCCCACACTCCTGAAAAGACATCATCAGAGACATTTCCCCTCATGGGCTCTTTAATATTTACAATGACTTTGTGAATAGATAATATATTCCACCTTTTTTTTTTTTTTTAGCCTTTTAAAAGCACATGCTCCCTGTGCAGTTGGAGGAGGCAGTGGATGCTGTGGCTGCCTTTGAGGCTGGAAGGACAAACAGATCTGGGGGAGAGGAGGATTGCTCTGAGCTCTCTGCCTGCCCACAGCTCCTGGCAGCGTCCTGGGGCAGCCACAGACCTGGGGTGGCCCTGCTGAGTCTCCTCCTGCAAAAGTCCTTAGAATCTTCCTCCCACTGCTGACTAAGCCCCAAGCTGATCGGCTTGGTAGCTGGAAGACAATCCAAATGCAAAACAAGATGCTTCTAAAAACTGTCCCATAGATTGCCAAGCATCTTATAAAGCCTGGCCATGGGCTTAAGTATATCAAAATCATATGGATGCTTTTTGTCAAAATCGTTCTAAACCAGGAAGGCAGCAGGCAGCTTACAACCCAGAAGTGTCATGGATGTACTCGTGAATGCTTGTCCATAATTTTGTTTATTCCAGTCTGCAAGTCCAGGAGGGACTGTCAGATCCTGTGTTCTGATCATCTCTGTGCTGCCATCCACTGCACTTCACTCGGAGAGCCAAGACCAAGTCCAGCAGCTCCAGCTGGGTTTTGGTTTGTCAGTCCTGGGGAGGCTGAGCCGCAGCAGCCTCAGGAAGGAGGGCTCCTGATGGCAGAGAAGTGCTGAGGGGAAAGAGGCCTCGGTGTTTCCCAAGAGCTGCACTGTGATCCCTGGAGTAGGGGAAGGCAAGAACTCTATGATCCTTGGCACTTTCACTTGGACATAAACTTCTTCCTTGCCTCAGACCTGGTGAGGGCATCAATTACAGACACATGTGAGCTGCGGAGCCAGAAATGCCAATGGAGGCTTCATGCAGAGCTGCATGTTGGGTGAGAGGACCCTGAGCAAGGTGCAACCTCCTGCCGCAGCAAAACACTCCAGGCCAGGTGTTCTGTAGGGCAACAATCCTTCTGGGATTGGCCTGCGGAGATGACAGGACTGGTGTTGAGGCTGAGGCTCAGGGGCTGGCCTGAGGGAGCCCCTGAGGTGGGCTAGCCATGGTAAGGCTGGTGAGGCACACAACTGTGCAGAGGGGCACATTTTTTTCAGTCCCTGTTGCCCTAACAAACGAATGTCCTGGGATACAGACAATAATGTTGTTATGAGACTCTAAATTCTAAACTGAAATGCTCTTTGTAGTGGACTAATAGCCAACACGTGTCCCTTCATCTCATGCTGAACTTTTGTGGTCCTACAGGGGTAAAAAAGGCCCTGGTGAACATTTACACTGAGCACTTTGTTCTCACAGATTTGTAGAGCAAAGAGAATAATGTATTGAGACTCTCAGCCCGTGCCAGTTTGGCTTCATTTGTCCTTCTGAACTTGCCCTGAGAGATAATGTTTCCTTCTAATCTGCTGCCGTCCACCTACAGCAGGGACCCAGTGAATAATTCTCCCAAACAAGCCTTTATTCTTAAAACTCTGCCTGGCCCTAGCCCTTTCTCCCCCTTACAGAGTAATTGTTGTGTTCATTACATGCTAATAGCCCGTGCTGTGCTCCAGCCCACACTGGCTGCGGCCACACAAACGGCGCTCAGGCTGTGCTGCTTTGGGATAATGCTGCTCTTTTGGCATTATTTGAAAGAATGTGCCAGGCCTCTGAGCACCAGGCATGCTTGCTCCCAGCCTGCCCGCCCCAGAGCCCAAGCCAGGTGCAGAGGCTTCGCAGAAATCAGCACATCTTCCAAGGAGTGAGGCTTTTCTCTCCACACATGATAATAAATGACTGTTCTCCTCCTATAGGAAGAAGACAGAAGGAAGAGGAAACAAGACATCTAAGTCTCTGGTTAATGAGACAAATATTTCCTATTCTTTTCTGTTCAGGTGCTTATGTCACCCTTTCACAATGATATTTTAATAAGCCTTTGTAAGCTCTACAAATTGCCCTTTATATCTGCAGGAGAAGGGCAGCTCCAGGGGATGAGCAATGAGTACATCGAATACACAAGAAACGCCTTATCCAGCCTGCTCCTGGAAATCACTCTCCAGAGACATCTGGAATGGGTGCCCCTCTGAAAACATCCAGGGGAGAGGTATTAGTAATTTTAGTGGTGGTTTCACGATGCCTTTCAAATGGGACAAAGCTAAGCCGAGGTCAGACCCCATGGTCAGGGACTGACAGGCAGCTTTGTTCCTTTGTTCCTAACCCCGCTCCTGAGCTTAAGAAACGGCCAAGGGTCACTCTCTGATACCTCCCAGAAGGCTGCAGAGACAAAAGCCTTCAGCCTGTACTGGTCTAAACCTTGGAGTTGGCTGTCACGGTGTTCCTGTGTGAAGGGGCGGCTGCAGCAGCTCCTCCTCGGTGCCAAGGGATGGGTTTGTTTCTGACTGGCACCTGTCTGGCGTGTGGGAGCCACATGGCACATGCCAGGGCTCAGGGGTGGGACGGGGAGCAGGGAGAACACCCGCAGGTGCAGGGGAGCTCCCACGTGTGCACAGGTATGTGTGCTCAGTGCAAGCTGTGTGGGCTGGTCCCAAACTAGTCCATGCAAGGCAGGGGGGGGTTCTCTCCAGGAAATGGAAGAAGAAAACCCCTTTCACATGCAGGTTCACACACGAGCGTGTGCATGCAAAACCAGGCAAGTATCTGCTGTACACAGTCAGCCCCAGTGTGGGGACAAACCCTGTGCAAAGCAGTAGAAAAACCAAAAAGGCACCGAGAGAGGCTTGGCTTCTCCAGCCTGCGCTCAGGGCTATGCTCTGCAGCCCCTGCACAGCCCTCCCTGCCCCAAACCCTTCCCCAAGCCCGCAGCTCAGCCCCTGCCCTGCTCCCAGGGCTGCTGAGCTCACAGCTCCTCAGGCAGGGTGCAGTCTCCCCCCACGGGACAGTGTGCTCTGAGAGAGCAGAGCCTCAGAAAACCGAAGCAGGAACGGCAGTATCCTTTGTGTATCGTGAGCCTGGGCTCCTGCCAAATTCCTCTGCACCCACTGCCTCTATTAAATGCGTCAATCATTTCTTGGCAACCCAAGCCCCAGAGAAGAGTTGAGAGGCAACTTCAGGCAGTTCAATCGCTTTCATTAAAAGGTAAAAATGCATGCTGAGCAGGAGCTGGGAGCAGGACTGAGCTCTGTCTGCACAGAGAGCAGGGCTGCCAAACCCTCCCTGCTGAGGAGGAATAAGGGGCAGCCAAGGGCAGAGCTCCCCGTGGCCACAGGCCCGGCCAGCCTGTGAAATCCCCACCATGGCCACTTTCAAGGACAGTTGCAGATCCTTGCATGTGGCTCTCGGGCTTGTTGGGTGACTGGGAAAGCAGAGCGGGGGGCGTCAAGGTGCAGGGGATGCAGGAATGGCCCTGCATGGCTACCCTGGTGCAGCTGGGCAGGGGCTGGGGTGAGCAGCTGGCACCACACCCCTGGGGCAGCAAAAGGCGCTGCCTGCAGCACAGCCAGCACAGGGCTGGAGGGCAGCAGGGACCCAGCTGCGGAGGTGAACCCTGGGGAGGACCTGGGGGGTTCATTCCTCACCCTCAAAGAGCAGCCAGGGGGCTGGGTGGGAAGGTGCCCTCGCTGCGGGCTGGCACCTGGGCTGCTGTGGCAGGGCCAGCAGTGCTGGCAGCAGGGAGCAGCAGGGCTCTTGGGAATAGAACAGGAAAGTCCAGGTGACTCAAACATTCCTGGCACAGAGCACGGCTGGTGGCAGCTGAGCACAGCGGGAGAGAGGAGGACAAACAGGCAGGGACCCACTGGGGGAGTCAAGGCAGAGAACTGTGGAGCTCAGGGATTGGAGATGAGGGGCCTGGGGACACCATCAAAAGTGGGCACTGGCGGAAGGCTAGAGGGGCCAGGCCACCAGGGGCTGGTGGGTCCAGGGCTGGTGAGAAGAGGAGCCACACTGTGCATGGACAGTGTCCTGAGAGCTGCCCCCGTCAGGAGCTGCTCTGCTCGGGCCACCGTGCCTGCCTGGCCACATCCGCGGGCTCCCGAGAGTCGCTGCATGCCTGCGCCGCTCCCATCCAGGCAGCTCTGTCTCCTCGCCTGCTGCTCTGCTCCTTCCATTTGCCTTTGCCTCTTCACGCAGTTGCTTTGATCTGCACTCCAGGGGCTCAGTGTTAAAAATTAATGTTTCATGGATGTTGCTGCCCATGGCTTGAAAAATGGCTTTTTTTTTTTCCCCAGGTGGTGGCTCACACCAGCTCCTGAAGGACTGTTCTGCTCCAAGTTAAAAAGACAGGCCAAAACCCCCTGTGTTCCTCACGCCTTGGTTTAGGGCAGGACGGGACCTGCTCCTGCTCCTGCCCCGCAGAGCTGTGCTGGAGGGGGAAGCTGCACCTGCATCCTGGTGGCCCAGGCCATCCCAGCAGGCTCTGCCAGTCGCCAGAGCAGCCCTGCCCTCCTGCCTGGGCCCCACCAGCCCTGCCTGCTCCGCCAGGGCTCACCTCTGCTGCCTCCTCTGCGTTGGTGAGAAAGGGACCGTGGGCAGGCCAGAGGGCTCATCCCTCTGGGGTGAGCAGAAGGGCCAGGCCAGGTGGAGCGTGCCGTGCCCCCCATGCTCTCTCAAAGGGGCTTTCTCCCCAGGTTTCTCTACACCCGGCAGTCAGCAGGGAGCTCTGGTTCTCCCAGGTGCTGACAGGGAGAGGCGTGAGCGATTCCCCCAGCACCTCCAGCACCCGTCTCCCCTCACAGACAGCCTTGTCCAGGCTTTGCTGGTGGTGCCAGGGGCTGGCAGGGCCCCTGCCCCATCTCTCTGGCCCCTCTGTTTGGGAGGCTGCTCTGTGCAGTGCCTTGGGCGGGCACTGAGCCGGAGGCAGGCTCGCAGCCTGGGAACGGTCCTCTCCTCTCCTCTCCTCTCCTCTGTCCTGCCGGGCGTTTGGGGAGGGAAGGGATGCAGCGCCCGCGGCAGCAGGGTGGGTGCAGCAGGAAGTCGGGCTTGCCAAGCTGGGTGTGTAGTATGTGGGGATGCTTGTCTGGGCTCCCGAAGCATTTTCCAAACACTTTAATTATAGTGATTTATATGGCAAAAGTGTGGGGGCGAGAGCTTGGGAAAGGCATTAGCAGGTTTGTTCTGAGGGCTCTAATCAGAGGTAGGCGATGGGGAGAGGGAGGGTACAGCACTGGGGCTCTACCTTGAACTGCGGCGTCAGGACAGGTTTGAGGGATGCAAAACTTCCCAGCTGTGCCAGGGATGTGCTGAGGGCATCCCTGAGGCCTCCGTGCTCCTCTGGGAACAGCCCTGGCATCAGGAGTCCCACCAGCTGTCCCGTGCCTGTCCCTGGCGCTGCTCCCAGGCCCGGGTCTGAAGCACTGGGGCTTTCTGCCCCACCACTCCCCAGCCCCACGCAGCCCCAGCACCAGCTGTGCATCACCTGTGGAGGCAGAGCAGGTACACGAGGCCACAGGGGAATGTGGCACACAAATGTCTCCAACTGCAGTCACCAGAAAACGATCGATGATTCAACAGCGACTCAGTGCTCTCGTTGGTGTTACCTTGAAAATGAAGAACCTTGGCTGGTTTTGGTTTGCCAAACATTGTCCTCAAACCCCCACCACGTCAGAGAAGCACACTCATATGCACACAGAGTTTCCTGCAGCCCCAGCAGGTGAAGAGGCCTCTGTCTCTGCACAGACAGCAGCTCCTCAAGCCCAGGAGCTCAGCAGTCAGGAGAACACTACGGGTCCGAAATCTCGGCCCCCTCCGAGCCGGGCTTGCTCCGAGGACACCCTCACTCCTACGGAGCCCGAACTGCACCGGGGAAAGCGAGAGAAATCCTGGGCTGCTGGCAGGCTGGTGCACCGGGCTGGCCACAGGGACAGTGCGGGGCTGCCGGGCCGAGCCGTGGCTCCCAGCGGTGCGGGGATGCGAGAGGGGATGCGGGGATGAGAACGGAGAGGCGGGGATGAGAGCGGGGATGCGAGCGGAGATGCGAGCTCAGATGCGGGCATGCGGGGATGCGAGCGGCGCTGCAGCTCTGACCCCTCGGAGCCACCACGGGTTGCAGCCCCGGCAGCTCGGCCGCGCCACACGTCACCGCCGCTGCGGTCCTACTTTTCGGCCTGTTTTCTGATAAATAACCTTTTCCTGTCCTTTTTGACAGTGATGTTTAGTGATGTCTGACATCCCTCAGAGCCGGTCTGGCCTCAGAGCGCTGTGGTGCCCCGCACACCCCAGGGCCGTGGAGCAGGGCGAGAGCGGCAGAGGCAGCTCTGCTTCTCTCAGATGCCCACAGCCTCCCTAAAACGCTTCCAGACGTGTCAGGGTGGGGGCTAGCTGAGGGTCCTGGTGGGAACAGAGTGAAAGCAGCGCTTTAAATAACCCTGCCTCAGCCTCCCGGGGCGGCACTGTCACACACAGCAGCGCCGGGCAGCCGCTGCTCGCCTCCTCTCTCCCAGGAGAGCTTCACCAGAGGCTTCACCGGGGCTTTCACACCCCAGCTCCCGCCCAGGGCACACAAACCCCGCCGCACTACCTGGGGATAATTTGCTGATACAGGGATAAGCAATCACTGCTCTGCCCACAGGCTCACGTTATCACTTAATTGAATGCAATTGATTGAGAAGGTAAAAGCAGCCTTGGCTGAGCTGGTGCTGGGGAGCAGGGCAGCGTGCTGAACCCTTAAAAGCACTGGCATCAGGGGCAGACACAGGCTTGCTCTCCTAAAGCGTCTTACATCCTACAGTGGATGGGAACCCGCAGCAGGGCAGTTCCAGGGGATTTTATTTCATACTTCAAGTCTGCACAACCAACCTCTTATTCTTGCCCTCCTGCCCTCAGTGGGCAGGCTCTGCTCCCACGGAGATTTCAGGGGAAGGAAGTGTGCATCGGCAGGGCGATGTGGGGGCAGCCTGGCTCTTCAGTGGTCTAACCACGAGCCCACACTGCTGGGAAGGGAGCCCAGAGGAGCTGCTGCCCAAACACAAGCTTCTGTGTGTGAGAGCTGCATCCAGGGCTGCTTGGGAACCTGCAACCCGCGGGCAGCGCTGGAGATGGGGAGACCCAGGAGCAGCCCTGTGCCAGCTGTGCCCCACGAGGGAGGTGGGACAGGCACTGGGGTCCCTCCAGGAGCAGCAAAAAGGGAGGGGGGGAAGCAATGGGCAGCTGCACCTTTGCCCGTGCCCGAGCCGAGAGCAGGCAGGGGAGCCAGCTGAAAAGTCCCTGGATGCAGCTGGCACACAACTCTCTCTGAGGCTGCTGGGGCATCTCCATACCAAATATCAGCATGAGCTCCAGGAACTGCTTTTCTGCTGTGATCCTGACCATGGGATACCACAGGGGTCAGGGATCTCTCCTGGGACTCTGTTTACCATGACTCTGCCCAAGACATGCTCAGCTTTGGCTCACCTTGCACTGGTCTTTCTGATTTGATCGCATTTTTTCGGAATTCAAGACTGGCATCCCTGCAAAAGGCAGTGCATACTTTATTAACTATGCTGCTTTCTTGTCCACTAATTAAAATCAAATTATATCTGATGCACACAATATACTTTGCAGTGAAAGAAAGCTCCTTTCCCAATCTGCTCTCTGAAGCAATTTATTTAGCCCACTGAGCTGAAAAGAGTGCAGCCCGGCAAAGACCCCGGGGATGCTGAGGACCCAGCTGGCTGCAACTTCTCCTGGGCTCACCTTTTTGGTTTCATTCCAGCCTAGAGCCAGGGTCCCCCAGGGCTGAGGGGAAGAGCAGGGGAAAAGTGATCCCGAGGGAGCAGCTCATGGGGAGGTGAGCAGCAGCAGCCACGGGCTCCTTTTTGGGTCCATCTGTCTCCTCTGCCACGGGCCTGGGCACCACAAATGCCACCGGCGTCTTTGGCTGCCTGGGCAACAGGAGAGAACGAGTTTCCTCAGTGATGCAGCCCCTGCACCAGGGCTCAGCGTGAAGGGCACGGGGAGCACCAGCCCAGGGCAGCCCCTCACAGGGGGGTCCCAGCAGTGCCAGCCCGCCAGCAGCACTGCAGGGTGCACCCACAGACGCCGCAGCCCCTCTGGCTCAGGCAGGGCCTGGACACATCCCACCCCTCTGTCCAGCAGCACTGGCAGATCCTTCTGCCACAGGCACTAAAATGCAGGCACGGGGTCCCCAGAAAACAGCACGGGGCTCAACACGGAGCAAGTCACATAATAGAGGCTCAGGAGAGAGGGGCCAGCCCTGCCCTGTGTCTCCTCAGTGAAGCCACTACTCTCAGATTTTTATCCTTAGGGGAAGGGTAAAGTTTCTGCAAAAAGACAAGACTTCCCCTGTGGTCCTTGTGCTGGTGCTGGCAGGAGCCATGTTTGGAGTAATACATCACGGATGGAAGGTATCTAATGATGTATTGCCCTAATACATCACCATAGCAACAGCACTCTAATGATGTATTATTCTAATGCGTTACCAAGTGCCCGTTCCTGCGGATGATGTATGGTTAGGGTGGCTGTGCTCTGCCCAGCCCAGATGCAGCAAAGCTCTCCTGACTGCCCAGAGCCTCCGGGAGCGTTGCCTGCCACTGCATGGGATGCACCGCTGGCTGTTTGCTCCCGCCTTGGTGGGCAGCGGTGCTACCTTGCCACCCGAGGCTGGGGGAGCTCCCAACCTGGTGGGCATCACAAGTTCTCTGGCAACTACCAGGACTGTGGTCCCTTTCCTCGCCTCTCCTTGGCCAAGCTACAGCGTCACTTGTGGAGCTCTGAAAGGCAATTTTGAAAGCATTCCTTCCCTGGCATTTGGAAAATCCAGAAGGGGAAGTGACAGGCTGGTTTGTGCATTTCTCCAGCCCCTTCCAAGGTATTAAGGCCACACAGTGCTCTGGGTTTGATCGTTAACAATGAAAATACCAGCTGGAATTCTCCTGCTGCCTGTGACAGGGACAGCATTGTTTCCAATTCACACTATCTTTTTGACCATTCAAATGCCATCAATTCAGTCACCCCAATGCGTAGGACAGTTATCTGAAATGTTTTCCCAAACAGCTTAGTGACTATAGAGCAACAATTCATGGCATTGCTTGGGGACATCTGTGCAAAGCAACGCTCAGTAAAGAGCTCGTGGCCAGCTGAATGCTCCCTGTGTGGACTTCAGATTCCAGAGAGGAGCAGGGAAGCTGGCAGACAGAGAGACTGAATGAATGGCAGGAGAAATCATTTCATCTATGCAAATCCATGCCAAGCTCTCGGTGCAGCTGCTGTCAGTGGGGAGCTCTGCCCCTCTGGACTGACACGGAAGATTTTATTGAGCACTGAGACGCTCTCTCTGCCAGACCAGCAGCTGCTCGCTGTGCAGGGATTGCAGCCTCTGGTGTCCTCCACAGCCACCACAGGCATCCAGGTGAATCCTCCATGGCAGAAGCAGGGGCCAGTGCAGGTTCTGTGGGATGTCCCTCTGCTCTGAGATCCCCAGGCCTCAGAAGCCCCAAGAAAGTGGAAGCTAATGGCCCCCATGGCTTATTCCTTCATGGAGGAGCAGCAGCAGTGCCTTTACTGACACAAATCCCGGCACAGGCTGCCCAGGGCAGAGGTGGAGTCACCATCCCTGCAGGCTGTGGGGACAATGCAGCAACAGTTCTGTTCGTGCTTCTGCCACAGCAGCCGTGTCACGGGGGGCAGCAGACACACCTGGCAAACCACAAATCATTCAGGTCACCGTGAAGGACCCAGAGCTGAGGGGACAAAGGGCTTCAGTGACACCCCAGAGGGCAGAGGGGGATCCCCTGGCAGCAAGCAGAACCCCAGCCTGGCCAGAGCAAAGCTTGAGCTGTCAAAGCTGCTGTCTCCCAGGGCTGTCAGACTTCCCTCAGCTGTACCTCTAAGTGTGGGTGTAGAGGGATGCAAGAGGCCTCCCCTCCCTGGCTGCCTTTGCAAGGCTCCTGTGCTGCACCCGAGCAGATTCCAATCATCTCGCAACGTTTCAGCAGTGACAAATCACAGGATCTTCAGCAGGAAAAAAAAGTGAAACAGAGTGACCAGAAAAGGAATGATTGTATTATCAATAATGCTTCCAGTGGCTGACAGATGAGGACACCCAAATGATTTTTAAGATTTCAGTAGAAACCCTCCAAATGGCAATACAAAGGCAAAATGTTTATTAACACAGAGAAAATCCTGAGAAAATCCTCCAGGGATGAGCACAGCCATGCCAGGCGTGGGCCAACCGTGTGCTCAGTATCATGCAGCCCATCTAACTGCAGATGAGACAGGATCTTCTCCTCGCTCCTGCAGAGACAGGAGTGATCCTGAGAGCATTCCAAGAGGGATGGACAGACAGACACACCGCTCCATGGGACCCCCGCTGCCCTGTTCCTTCCCAGGGCTCAGTGCAAGTGCTTCCTAAACAGCTCTGGAAACAAACAGCTTTTGGAAAGCTGCCCTAAAAGCCCTCTGCTTTCACTAACATCAAGAGTAGGGAACATCAGGGAAAAGATCACCTCCTAATTCTCTGGGGAACTGAATTTACAGAGCAGGCATCGTGTCTTAAAGATAAACATTCCCCTCAAAAGGCAGGCACAGCCCTTGCCCTGTGCATGGCAGGACATTCGGCTGGTGGGTTTGTGGTGCCACATATCCAGCACAGCCTTGGAAAAGCTCTTGTGCTGGAAACATATTAGACACCATTGTCATGTATTGAAAACTGGCAAATCTCCAGGCTGGGGTTTCAAGGGATAATTTGTAGATTGAATGTTAATGAATATTATTGTTGTTATCTTGCAAGGCTGTGCTGGCTTCACTCTGTTGCCCATTGCACGTCTCCATTTTTACTTTTTTTTACCCCCGTAACAAGCAGCATAGGCAGTTCCAGCACAGCTGGTAAATCAGGAAGCAAGTTGAAGACACATGGGAAAAGGCAATTCTTCTTGTGCCTATGTCACTGCCTCCCCAAACTCTGCTGCTTCCAACACCCGCAGGATTGTTGTTTGGAGTCCTCTCTGTCCTTCTTCCTGCAAACTCACCCAGCCATGGCATGTGGAGGTTAGGAGCAGGCATCGAGGGGATCCTCAGCAGCATAAATCCTCTTTTATCTCCCTGGGGAAAGGCACGGAGGGGAAACACTGTCATTCCTGCAGCCCTGCGCTGCCCTCAGAGCTGCGCTGTGGCTTTGCTCTCGGGAGCCTTTCTGTGCAAACGGTCCGAGCAGCAGCTCAGCCCAGCGCCCCTGCAGCAGGGGCTGCCCTGGGGGTGTCCCCCTGCACCTCGGGGGTCCCTGCCCTCCCCACGGGCCGGCTGGCCCCCGGGGCCGCTCGCAGCCCACCGTGATTTATGTGGCACTTGTACAACTGATGCGCTTTGTGCCTGGGGACAGTTAAATGGTAGCTCTGTCATTAGTTTAAGCAGAGGTTAAAGGTGATCAATAACAAGGGTTTCACGCCCAATTGATCACCCCTTGCTATTTATTTCTGCCTTTTGCTTTCCATTCCACGGTGCTTTTAGAAATAGTAATTAAAGACATAACAAGTGTTCCAGTAGGCAGAATATCAAACACTCCAGCTATTGATTCAATTCTCTCCCTTTTAATGACGTTGACCTGCACCTGTCCCCAGCAGCAGCGAGGCTGGGCCAGGCTGCAAGGCAGAGAGCCCTGCTGGGGGCAGAGCCAGCCCCTGCCCCGGGCAGAAGGTGGAGAGCAGCACAGAGCTCCGGGACAGGCTGAATTTACAGAACAGGCAGTTTTTAGCTGGCAGGTCCAAGCCTGAGGCACTCTCTGAGCATCCTGCCAGCGCAGACCTGGACTCAGCCAGGGGAGCACAAGGGAGGCAGGACATGAGGGCAGGTTTGGGGACACTTTTCATCCCTTTGCTCCCAAATGCTTTGACAGCCGAGCCCAGGTCATGGCATAGGAAAAAAAGCCGCCATGAGAACTGTCCCGAACGCTGAGCATTCTCAGGCTCCTGGCACTTGCAGCTCTGCGGGGGACACGGAGGCACACGGGACGTGGACCTCAATCCTCAGTCCTGGAGAGGAGAAATTCAGAGCTGCATCCTGCCCCCCACCCGGCAGGAACGAGGGCGGGGGGCAGTGTCCAACCCCAGGGCGTGTCACTGCTCCTCCAGACAGCTCTGCCACAGGCCCTGTGCGCAGAAAGAACCCCGCGCTGCTGAGAGTCCGCCGGGAGCTGCAGGGACGACACTCGGCTGCGCTTGGCAGCATCAGCCGCAGCTCCACGCGGCTCCCGGCGGATGGGAGCGCTCCAGCACTGGGTGATGCCCTTCCACAGCGCTTATCCTCAACACCGAGAGCCTGTCCTACCCTCCGCAGCCCTGGGCAGCGGGGTCAGGGGCGCTTTTAGCGGCTCAGGGGCGCTTTTAGCGGGTGAGGAGCATGCCCGTGCCGCTGGGATGCAGCGCGGCGATGCTCCGTCCCTGCAGCGCAGCTCTGCCCGCTCCGCTCAGCCGAGCACACGGCGATGCTCTTCCCACCACAGGGACCGAGAAATCCCTCTGCACCTCACACTGCTGCGGCTCTTTTTGCTGAGGTGGCTCAGCAATCCGTGTAAATTAACCCTTGCAACTTAATGACATATTTGATGACATCGCTTCATGAGAATGAAGAGCACTGGGGGGAAAAAAAAATCCTGAACATTTCTTACAGTCCTTAAGAAAATGAACAGGGGAGGTGGGAGTAAAATCCAGTTGCTCTGATAGCATTTTAGAGGAAAGCCCGTGTTGTAGCAGATCTCATAATTGCCCTCGTGTACTACAACTCCCTCATTGCCCGTCCTGTTGGTTGATCTGTAACCAGGTTAGTCTTAAACAAGACTGAAAAAACATCTCCAATTTAAAACTAATGATTTATTTAAAATACCTCCAAACATAAAGACATCTGATGCAACAGCCTGTATCTTTATCCTGCAAATCACTGCAAAAGATGCAAATGTGTGAATTAATTTCCTAGAGTTTTGTCTGGCTACAAATTTATGATCCAGCATAATCTCAGTCGCATAGCCTTTAGTGTGACTGAGAGGTACTAACACACAGTGAGCTCCAGGTAATAAAAATCACAGGACAGATTTTCTCAAAAAAAAAAAACAACCCAAAAACCCCCACAAAAAACCCGACCTAAAACAAACAAACAAACCAACCAACCCCCAAAACAAACCACCACCACTAAAAAACCCTCCAAAACAAACAACAAAAAAACCCCTACAACCCAAAACCACCAAAAAAACCACCCCAACAAACCCAAACCAAACAAACCCAAAAAAGTACAGGAAGATGTAAAGATGTCCATTTGCCCATTGGCTCCCTCATACCTTCTACTGATCCACAGCAGAGCTGGCATTTCCACGCAGCATCCAACACCTCTTGTGCATACATGTGATATTTGAAAGAAGATTTTTGTGCGCTTGTTCACTGATTTACTTTGCAGGACACAGCTGTTTGGGGTGCAGCTCCCGAGATAGAACTGAGCACTTCAGTGAGCCATCCACCTTCCTTAGACATGCTGACAGACTAGCCAGCGGGGAAACATTCTGTAGGAAACACTGCTCTGTGGCTGTGGTAACTGCTAAGAGTTTTGGCCCTAGAGAATCTGGGACGGGGATGGAAAGCAGATTGAGTGCCCCCGTGGAGCTGAGAGAAGCCAATGTCCACAAGGAAACAGGTCCTGGATGCCTTGATCAGGCAGAATGCTCCAGAAGGAAGGTGAGAAAAAGGAAAATAAAAAAAACCCTCATTAAAGTTTGGCACAAAACGCATTTTTTTTCGCTGCAGCAAGTGCTCTCCGTAGGAGCCAGGGAAACAGTGTAACCTCTGCAAGGCTTACAAGAAATAACGCTCCACTTGCCCAACACCAAAAATAATGCGATTATCAAGGAATATGAAATATTCATAAGGTCTGGTCTAACATGCACGTTACACGCTGTGTGCAGCATCACACGCTCCAGCACAGCCTTTGCAGTCCTGCAAGCCCCACGCACGGCACGGACACCGGGGCGTGTTAGCTCCAGCTGGGACCGGGGGCTTCTGCGGGCAGAGCTCCCCTCAAGGACAGAGAACACCTGAGGAAGTGCAGCTGGCCACATCCCTGCTGCCGTACCCGTGTGCAGAGATGCGCTGCTAAGAGTTTTGGCCCTAGAGAATCTGGGACGGGGATGGAAAGCAGATTGAGTGCCCCCGTGGAGCTGAGAGAAGCCAATGCCCACAAGGAAACAGGTCCTGGGTGCTGCTGGTGCTGCACAAACGCCTCGATCAGGCGGAATGCTCCAGAAGAAAGGTGAGAAAAAGGAAAATAAAGAAACATCTTTAAAGTTTGGCATGCACTCGCAACAAATGACAAGTGGGAGCAAAGCTGGATGCCCGTAAATCAGCAGGGCAAAGCGCAGTGGTGGCTCCCATGAGAGACTTTCACCAGCTCCTTCCCTGTGTGTTTTCTCTGTAGGCACATGCACGAAAACAGGGACGCTGCTGCTCAGAGCCCACCCTGTACTCGCTGGTGGCAGCCTGCAGGAAACCTGCTCTTCGGAGCTGCCCGTTCCAGGAAGGTACATCGGCCTGGGTCCCCCTGAGCAGCAAGATCAAACTCAGCGAGACCACACGCTGGCACCTAGGGACATTCAGCCTTTTAAACCAAAACCAAAACACCTCCCACACCACCTCAGCTTGCTCCGGCCCCTGCTGGGGCTGATCTGCTCCAGAGGAGAAGAGAACAGCAGGTGCTGGCAGCAGGCAGAGCCCCCAGGGGAGCCACAGCCCCTGAGAGTCCATCCTCAGCACAGGACAAGGGGCAAGCACCAGCCAGGGTGCGCTCCCTTCAAACAACACAACTGTAAAAAAAACACAAGGCGGCTAAGGAGAAGTAATTCCAGAGTTGTGGAGTTCTGCCCCGGGGCAGGAGCCAAGTCTGCTTCTAGTACCTGTGAAATGACAGCTCTCAGCTGTCCTGGGGCTGATCCAGCTCCAAACAACCAACGGTAGAATTAGCATCAAATTAATATATATGCAAACAACATCAGCACAGAATTACAAGATTTGCTTAACCCGATGGTACTGAAATCTCTCCTTCTAGGGAAGAGGGCAAGCAGGAGTGGGCAAAATCGGGAACAAGACTCTATGGTGTTCTGATGCTCTGAGTTTTCATGCAAAGAGATGATAGTGGTTCAGCTGCTGCCTTAGCTCATTAGGGGCCAGTTGCATCGCAGCTCTGTGCTGGGAACAGGCACAGCTCTGTCAGAAGAGACCAGATTCAGTGGAAAGCACAGGATGAACACAGCATTACTAATTACGAGTGCCTGTGCCTCGCCAGGCAAACTGCTGTGCTGTAGTCACTTCTGCAGTTGTTATACAGCAAGCATTCCCTGCTCTTGCAAGTGGCAGCAGTAATAGTCTAAGACAAGCATTCTGGAAGAAATTCTGGAATGCTACAACCTCCTCTTAAGCCTGCATGGAAGCTGATCTGCAACTGTCCACCTTTTTACAAGTAAAAGGAAAAAGTGCTACCCTACTGAAAATTGTCTGCCTTGCAGAAAACAGCGATGTCCCAGCATTACCAATAACCAATTTGTAAGATGACAGCGTTTGGGAAGCACAGCTGCCCTCCCGTGTCCCTGGAGCACACAGACAGGCTCTGCCCCGGCAAGGGCGGCACGGCACAGCTCATGCCCTTCTGTGAGCATGAGAAGGGCTGAGCCCTCACCAGGGCTGCCTTGGCCTGGCACCAACTTCCCCACCTGGCCAAAGACCCCTGGTCACCACCTCAGCGCTCCGAGATGGAAACCGCGGGTCACCAGCCCCTCTGGGCAAGGCGAGCAGACCACCCCAGTCCCTGGAGCTGGATGACACCTGCCCCAGGAGCAATGAGCACAGCCCGGGACTAACCAGAGCCTGAACGCGCTGAAGGGCATCTGCTGGGGCCAGCACTGCTCGGCAGGAGTGCTCCTGAGTTAGAGCAAAGATTTCCCACCAGCACAGCCCTAAACCCTTCTTAAACTGCACTGCCTGGGCTCCTGCTCCTTATCTACCCTTCCTACTTTGTTTACTACTTACTTTGTTTGAACACTGTTAAATAAGTATTTGTACATCTGCTTTTCTTTAATGTAGCAACACTGCAGTCCTACCTTTTCTTGCTTTACTATTCATGTAGTAGCACGAGGTCACGCTTTCACCTTAGTGAGAAACAACCAAAAAAAAAAAAAAAGTCTCTCTCCAGTAATTGCTATTTAATCCCTGACCAGGAAAACTAACAAGTTATTCTAAGATAGGCAAACCTTTGGGGCATTTGATTTTTAGAGCAGCTGAGCACTGCGGCACCGCAGAAAGGAGATACACAAAGAGTATTTTATTTTTGCTGCTCAACAGCACGAAAGAGCTAATGCAGCGGGGCTGCCAGCGCCTTATCCAATCTGACACAGAGAACAACCCAAGGGTGCTCATCCTCCCCAGCACTCACGGCACATCTCATCCATTAGGAGAACGCAATGTGAAAACTGACCCTTCCCTTCTGAGTATCAATACAAATCCTGTTTGCCATCCAGGTTAGTTCAGAATGAAGAGGTTGCTGAAATGCCTTCTCCTATAGAAAGTCAGCACAATTAAACATTCAGCGCAAATGAGTTTGTTTTCTTTAAGAAACAAGCAAACAAAACCCCCCTCTTTTGTTCAGTTTTGAATTTGTTTCTTCTTCCCTCAAAGCCTGGCTGTCACACAGAAATTCTTAAGCAAAGGCTGCAATTACAGCATGACAAAACACTAAAAACAATGGTACATGTGGGGAACACACAAGGCAACAGCTAAGGACAGATTCTCAGAGTTGGAAATTAATTTAAATGCTGTCATGATACATTGACTCAAACCCTTCAATCATCCTCCTTTACTTTTTTACTGGAGTCTATCATCTAAGCTACTACATGCGCTTAGCTACTTCGAAAGTAGTAAATATTCAGTAAAAACGGCAAAACTTTTTGAATTCAGGATCTCTACAACAGCCCTACCATTCTCTGCTCTTCTATAAAAACCAGTCTCATTACAAAAAAGGAAGCTAAGCCTGCAGCAAAAGCAGACAGAACACACACTGCACACTAAACCCTTCAAGTGAGGTTCCATATTATGGTCTGCATGCCAAGGGAAGTTATTAATACCCTAACCCACAGCATTCACTAGCTTGTTTGTATCACAAAGTGAACCATTTCTTTACAGAGTATTTGAATAAATAATTGCTCAAAGTGACTTTATTTTAAAATCTCAAAGATCAGTTTACTAGAATTTCGAATGAGAACTTGATAGTCTTGTATTAGCTGATGTAGAATAGCTACATTATAAGACACATTGAAAATGCAATAAATAACATTATCAATGGCAAATGTGACAGTGCTCAGACAAATAATATACACCCCCACCAAAGGCACAAAATGCAACGAAATCAAACTGCAACAAAGACAAGAATTTTCAAGTATAAATTTTCAAGAGTAAGTTACATTTGGTGTGTTAGAAATTTTTATATATATTAAAAAGACTTATACACGAATTGCAATGCACAATGCAGCGCTTTCGCTAGAAAATCACCTTTAAAGCTTCTGTTTTCACAGCACGTAATTTGTACTGAATAAGTTGGGGAAACCATCCAGTGCCAGATGTCTGAGAACATCAGTAAATTCTCCGCCAGCTAAAAAGAATTTGGTCCTTTACTACCAGATTTCGATCAAGTATTTAATCAGTGCAAGAGCTCTGTATGGGGACATATTTCAAAAGTTCTCCCAACACACAAAACACGGCAGGAATCCAAGGACCTGCAAAGGCAAACAATCCTCACATGCAACTTTCCTTGGTGCTGCAAGAGAAGGTTTAAAGCAGAGATGCAGGGTCATTCTTCCAAGAAATGATAATGCAAAAAAACTGTATTTTCAGCCTTTCTTGGCACAACCACAAAATATTCGGGCGTGAAACCACGATAAGGAAAGCTGGCGACATCAGAAAAAGCCAGAGTGTGGTTTGAGTAGAGGGAATCTACTCAGTGCGCGTGTATTACCCCTGCGGTCTGTGGGAGAAAGTTCCGTGCGGGCTGGGCTGGCTTTCCGTTCACACCGCGGAGAGTTACGGCCGGAGCAGTAAAAACACCGCGGAAAGTGCGGGGAACACGGCAGCGCATCCGCGCAGGGACAGCGGCTCGCCCCGAAGGGATACCGGGCGGGCAAACCCCGGGAACGGAGCCCTGCGGCCACCGGGAACAGCCCTGCGGCCACCGCGGAA
>WBMY01012345.1:74689-94470 GCA_013397315.1 Donacobius atricapilla
ACCCAGTGCCCACAACCACCCTGTGAGCGCTCTGCCCCTCGTCCCGGGTCACCCAGTGCCACCAGCCGCCCTGCGAGCGCTCTGTCCCGGGTCACCCAGTGCCCACAGCCGCCCTGCCAGCGCTCTGTCCCGGCTCACGCAGCTCCTGGAGCAGCCGGCCGGGTGGGATCTCGGGGCCGGGAGGGTCGGTGTGCCCCGGGCTGGCAGCGGGCGGGTGGCACCGCCCGGCCCCGCGGGCTCCGCTCCCGCCTTTCAGCAGCCCCGGGCCGGAGCTGCGGCCCCGGGGCCGGTGCTGGGCCGTGGGGGGGCTCAGCATCCCCCCGGGGACCTGCTGGGCCTCGTTCCGCTGAGTCGCGGAAGGAGCAGCTACGAGAGTGGCACGCCTTGCTGCTGGCAGTCCCGGCTCTGCGCTGTCTTTGGGGACAAGTTTGGGACTCAACACAAGCTTTTTTTTTTTTGCTGTGGAATTAACGTGTAATTAGTTCCTTTCACTGAACCCGGTGTCTCTTTTCAGGTATACAGCCCTAGAGAAAGGCTGGACTTCATATGAGAGATGGGTTCCAATAGATCATGGAGCATATTTCACTGGGAGAATAATTTATCTTTCTTATTTTCCTGAGGAATCCTTTGCACACACTGCATACGTTTGTAATGAATAGAAGCCTTTCAAATGATTCAGTGACATAATGTAAAATATCATACTTGGTTAAGCATTTTCTGTATATTTTTTCCAACCTAGACTCATATTCATGTCAACTCTCCATGATGCAGTGCTATAATATTAAAATTTTTGGTAGCCAATTGCTTTTGATATTTATATCCATTTTTAAGGAAATCACAATGAATAAACGTGCCCAGATCTAACTTTATGCAAAATAAGCTGTGTATAAATCAGTACATCATTAATAGAATGAATCATTTCCAAAGGCTGAAGGCTGGATTGCATTTCAAACTTTTATCTGTTCTATATGTTTCAGAAATTACCAAAGGAGAAAACACATTGTGTGTGATAACTGAGGTCCCCATCACAGACTGTTTACACAGTAATACTGGTTTATTTATGTTTGATCAAATTATCTTTGTAAACCAAGGCATTGTGCAACCAATTTAGGTTTGTTCTGCTTAATAGAAGTACAGTTTAAAAACTGGGAGCGGCAAACAGCAGAGGAAGGTGTGAAATTCCCATTTAACTCCTCCCTCAGTGATTTCCAACTCCAGAAGTCAGAGCCAGGTGGCAAAGTTCTCTCTTTTATAAAGCAACATGAAGGAGATAAAAGCGAAGGAGAGGGTGCTGACCCTAAGTGAAGAGGACAGGAAGGATTAAGATGCCTGTATAAGCACTAACTTCAAGAGCCAGACCTGCATATTTGTGTTCCTGGTATCCCTGTCTCCACTAAGGTCTGGGACTGAGGAGCTGTGCAGCTTGAAAGACCCTGCTAAGATTTCATTATGTTGAAAGTGTCTGAAGTGTCTTCCCTTTTTTTAAAAAAAAAAGATTTTTATTATATCTATTCTTATTTTTACATAGCTTTTCAGAGCCGTACCATCCAGCAGATCCCTGTAGGAGGGCATCCAGGTTTCCTAGCAAAAGCCAGTTCCTTCATTAAGCCTTGCCAGGGATATTGGCATGCAGTCCGCTCCCCGTTGAAGGAATAAACAACCCCATGGGCAATGTTCGATATGATTCATTCTCTGTGTGACTGTGACAGCATCAGAACCTGCCTAATGCAGCTGGGTCTGAGGCTGGTGGGAGGACTGGAATAACGAGGAGGCTCAGCACGGAGGGAGCAGGGCTGGGAGCGCTGCGCACAGCCAGGGACCTGCTGGCCATGCAGCATGCGCTGCGCTCCCCAACCAGCCCCAGGGAATGGGGAGGCTCAGGGTGGCTTGGGATGAGGGTGCTGAGGAGCTGCGCACAGCCAGGGACCTGCTGGCCATGCAGCGCGTGCTGCGCTCCCCAGCCAGCCCCAGGGAATGGGGAGGCTCAGGGTGGCTTGGGATGAGGGTGCTGAGGAGCTGCGCACAGCCAGGGACCTGCTGGCCATGCAGCGCGTGCTGCGCTCCCCAGCCAGCCCCAGGGAATGGGGAGGCTCAGGGTGGCTTGGGATGAGGGTGCTGAGGAGCTGCGCACAGCCAGGGACCTGCTGGCCATGCAGCGCGTGCTGCGCTCCCCAGCCAGCCCCAGGGAATGGGGAGGCTCAGGGTGGCTTGGGATGAGGGTGCTGAGGAGCTGCGCACAGCCAGGGACCTGCTGGCCATGCAGCGCGTGCTGCGCTCCCCAGCCAGCCCCAGGGAATGGGGAGGCTCAGGGTGGCTTGGGATGAGGGTGCTGAGGAGCTGCGCACAGCCAGGGACCTGCTGGCCATGCAGCGCGTGCTGCGCTCCCCAGCCAGCCCCAGGGAATGGGGAGGCTCAGGGTGGCTTGGGATGAGGGTGCTGAGGAGCTGCGCACAGCCAGGGACCTGCTGGCCATGCAGCATGCGCTGCGCTCCCCGGCCGGCCCCAGGGAATGGGGAGGCTCAGGGTGGCTTGGGATGAGGGTGCTGAGGAGCTGTGCCCTGTCAGGACTCCTGGGAAACTGCCTCACCTCTGGGCCTCCTGCACTGACCCAGCAGCTGCTGCTCCTGTCTGGGCCCATCTCAGACACCAGTGGGAACATCTGGATGGAGCATTGGAGCAGGGGCTCTGCGCCATTTCTGCATCAAGGAAAGACACCAGCATTACCTGTCAGCTGAGAGGAGGCCAAGAGTCAATTCTCCAAGTAGAATCTGTCTGTAAGTGTGAAACTGCCCTGAGAAGAGGCAACATTTCCCAGAATTTTTAGGATGTTGCCTAAATGTCTTTCATCTAGGACATCTAGGAGCACAGATAAGAAATTTTTGCAACGTTTGGGGTGGCTATACCTTTTGGCAAAATCTTATTTTTGCTTTGCTCATCTTAACATGTGGAATTCTTAATTTGGTGAGTGACAGTTAACAAGTTAGTGGCTGGGACAACAGTGCATTTAGCCATAAAACAAGAGAGGAAGAGAACTAGGGAATAAATCACGGAGAACAGTTAATACAAATGTGTGAGGTATGCTCACTGTGATTAGCTGTAGTCATATACAGTCCTGTAATTATTTGAAAATTGTCCAGAAATATGTTCTCATGAGACCAAAATGAATGCAAAAAGATGCTGTTGTGATCTTTTATTGAATCAATGAAATTTAGATTAGGCAGTCACTAAATTCCTGTTTACACAACAGACCTTAATGGCTCCAAAGGAAGCGCTCAAATGTAGTCGACAAATAATCCCTATTTATAAAAGCCCCATAATATGCATTTACATAATCCCCACTTTAAAAAGCTGTATCAGCTCTAAAGTTCTTCAGCTCAGAGATATGCCCCAGGGGGATTAAAAGTAATAAACAAAACAAAGGGAAAAAGATGTACACACACATCCACCAACACGCACCGCAGCCTTCAGGATTATCACACGCAGGAGGAGGCAGGGATAACCCACCAGCTCTCCTCACCTCCCTGCACCTCCAGCAGGGCTTGTGCATGTGCTCAGAGATGAATACATGCACATGCCCATCTCCACAAGTGGCTCTGCATGACTTGGAGCACGTGCGTGGCACTGCAGTGTCTCTCTGCATTATGTCTCTCCTGCCTTCCCTGGTCTTTTCTTCACAAATACAATATTGGCTCATCCTGTACGCCCAGGAAGTGCCATAATGAAACAAACAGTCTGACTCGTGTTTTCAGGTGTCTGTGGCAGCTTTAGAAAGCAGCTGATAGGACATGGAACCGGTGGGTTGTGCACTTTATTTCTGCTCAAGATGACTGGACAGTTGCTGATATTCCCATGTGATGGATGTGGCATTTTGCTGTCGAGGTGCTGTCCTTGAGATAAGAGGTGTGAATGTTAATGTTGCTGAAGGGTTTAAATTTTAAAAAAGCTGTTCTTTACTGTGGAAAACAAGCTGCTTCTGAAAAGCTGATTATTCAGAAATGTGAATTTTGGAGACTGATTTCTCACCTTCTGTAATTTTATCTTGTCTTTGCAACCACCCATTGCTTAGGAACAAAATGTTATGGGTCTTGTCTGGTGAAGCCTGAGTTTTGCAATTCCGGTGGTTGAATAAAATCTATATTGGATTCAGTAAAAGTAAGAAAGGGAAAACAGATTTAATTTCCAGTTTTAGAGAAATCCATTCTGAATTCTCTGTGTCTTTTGCTTCAAACTCTTCGATTAGTGTTTATAATATAAATGAGGACACAGAAGCACAGGAATATTGGTATTTACCCTCAGGGAATGCCAGCATTCGAGTGCTGTGGAGTTTTGTGTGCACAAAACTCATCCATGCCCAGGGCTCCCGTGTGGTCATCCAGCTGTGGTGGTGCTGCAGGCAGAAACGAGAGCAGTAGCTGGTGTGCACCTGCAAGCCCTGGCTCTGCCCACCTGGCCCTGACCTTCTCTAGAGGCCAAATGGGATTTTTATGGTTTGCTGGGGTAGGGCATGGACCAGTGTCCTTGTGGGCTCGATATTTCTGAGCCCAGGAGAATTTCAGCTCGCTGACCATTGCTGGCTCCTGTCCCAAGGGAAAGCTGCCAACAGTTTCTCTTTTCAAAGCATCTCTCTCCGTTTCTCAGCACAGGTTCAGCAAACAGTGTTCCCTTTGCCAGAACAACTGTCCCAGGGGTTGTTTCCTATTCCTGAACCAATGGAGAGCAGTGTCAGTGCCATGGAGCAATAATAGACCTTTTTACACAGCGTGTTCTAAAAGAAACTGTTGGGATTGTAAATAAAGCCTTCTTTCTCTTCTGACAGCTCTATGGAGTCAATCTATTTCGTGTCCTAATGTGACATGTCCTCTCTTCTCCTTTGCTACTGCCTGTGTCCCTGCCTGCCACACCTGGAGAGCTCTGCTCCCCTCATCCTGGGGAAGTCTCTCCTATCTCTGCACAATGGCCAGAAAAAATCTTCACCTCAAACCCAGACTCCTTCCTGAGCGAGGCCAGGGGTAACAGGAGGGCTTAGCACCAGGCTGCACCAGCTGCCTGAGGCACTAAGTGTTTCTTCCGAAAATAACACAGGAGGTTGGTAATTTCACTCTGTGTGTTCCCAGCTCAGTTCCACCTTAATAATGAAGTTTTTTGGTTTCCATTTAAGGAGGATTTTTGCAGTGTACATAAAGCAACCGCTTTATGAATAAATACTCAGTTTAGAACAGATAAGGCCTGGGGGTGAGTTTGGTGGGGGTTCAGCAAGAAAGATTATACATTCAGCACGTAAAGGTGTCTATGCTTGTGGCATCACTTGATCTTGTCAATCTAATACCAACTTGAACATGGAGCAGAAGCAGCAGTTATTTTATTGGAGCGCACTAACAGGAGCTCAGGAATCCTCACACCTGCACCTGGTCAGACTCAGGAACTCTCTTGTGCTTGTCCCTCTGCAGCCAGCACTGCAATCTGCAAAGACCCATTGCTGAGGAAGGGGAATTGTACAGAGCATGGCTCCTTTTTACATTTTCCAGTTGTATCTGGTGTAGGACATGAGTGTTCCTTTACTCACCCCACTCCACACTGATTACTCTAATGGTGCACAGTTCCAGAGCTCTCTCTCCATATTGACAGGCCACACTTCCCAGGTTGGCTTCCCAAACTGAGATGTTTTGAGAAATGTACAGATACAGGAAAACAGGGAGGCAGAAATTTCTTCAGTGGCAAGGCTGAGGTGCAAGTGTTGGGAGATGAAGAGATGAATCCCTGTAATTTTGTTGTTACTACAAATTATGCCTTGTTTAAACACTCCACCTCAGGCTTTGATCAGGCTTTGGTGCTAATCCATATATTTATACTTTGCCTGTATGGATTTAAAGCAGTATAATTCAGGTTATTGTCAAGAGTACTTCCTATCTTCTGCCTGAACTGTCACTGGGTGATAATTGTTGCACTTTTGGTGACTTTTCATCAACCCTTTTGTGATAACTGAGGCAGAAGGTGAGTTCAGAAGGAAGGAAAACATCAATTTTTTAATGAAATTAACTTCTCAGGTGAGGATGTGCTTCTGGAGAACAGGAATCAAGGCAGCAGCCTTCAGATTACTCTGCTTCTCCCTGCCTGCACCCCAGCACATCCAGTACCTCACCCTGGCTTTTCTCACACTGGGAACAGGGGCCTGGAATTCAGCTGCGGAGAGCTGATGCTGCTGCTGGCTCTTCACTGGTCCCACTCTTTTCAGAGAAAGGGAAGTGGTGAGCAACTGGGTGGAAGATGATGCCTGAGACAGCATCTCACTAAATAAGATGCTCTTTGGTGGCATCATGGTTACTCTTTTGAAACCATGATGCCACCAAAAAATTTTATTTCTTCATCTCTTTTTGAGCCAAGCTCAGTGAAGAAAATATCAAACCTGACCAGTTCTGAGGCTCATCTTTGACCAACTCACACAGTAACTTCTCTTCATGTGTTGCTTCTCAGCAATCTGCAGGTTTCTGCCCTCCCTTTGGCCATTTCATTAATCATTCAAACAGTTCTATTACCTGTACTTCCTTCAGTGCCACTTATGGGCGGTCAGCACCACGGGAACATCAAAACATGGCTGGATGTGTAGGGTCTTACCTGGAAGACAATATGGAAGACAATATGTGACAGCACAAACAAACAGCATCGAAGTGAGTGGGAAGAGCAGGTGCTGTAAGGGATGAACCTTTCCAGCCATGGTGCTGGACAAATTCACACTGCTGCTGTGGGGACAGGGGATGAGGATGAGGGTGAGGATGAGGGTGAGGATGAGGGTGAGGGTGAGGATGAGGGTGAGGATGAGGATGAGGATGAGGGTGAGGATGAGGATGAGGGTGAGGGTAAGGATGAGGATGAGGATGAGGATGAGGATGAGGATGAGGATGAGGATGAGGATGAGGATGAGGATGAGGATGAGGAGGCTGCTCGGTGCTTTGGCAGGGTGTTCCAGCTGTGAGTCACAGCTCTACAGGAGTCACACCAGCCCCTTGGCCAGACAAGCTTTGCCTTCATTAACTCTTTCCTGCAGGAGACATAGAAGCCAATTAATTACAACTTAGACTTTATTCCATTAAACTCTTCTAAGCTCCAGGGGAAGAGCCTTAAGATTCTACTCTGATCCTGTTGCCACTGACGCCTGTAAAATCTCTCCACAGATTTGGATGGGAAGAGACATTAATTCCATGTTTGCTTTCAGCCTGGAGCGTGGCCACTGCCAGGAGGGCCGTGCCTCTGAGTGCAGCCCCTCTTCCCAGCCGGCAGCTGCCTTAGGGAGATGCATTGTCTTCAGAGAATCCTTTCTGCTGCTTCCAGGGACAATGGACCAAGTGGCCATTCACTGTGGTTACTATCAAAACCTTGCTCCCCTGCCTGACCTCAAACTTCCATTCTGCTGCTCCCTGTAAAGACAAACCCTGAGCTCTTCACCTTTCCAACTGAACCGACTTTAGTTAATGGAATTTTCAAAGAGGGATCATCACATCTGGGATGACAGATATCACACAGTTTTGCTTCTAGAAGAGAAGTCCGCACAAGCAGAGACTGTCACAGCTCCACAGAGCTGGCAAGTGGGCAAGCCTTAGAGAAGAACTGTTCCTCAATGTCCTTTTCATTTGTGCTTCAAAGAAAGCAGAGGACTGGCTGCAGGTTGTCCATGTCCCACTGGATTGCACTGTTGATGAGGCAGCAGTGGTTCCTGTTACAGGAACAAGTTCAGTGCCATCACCTGGTGCAACACTACAGACGTGTCTTTGCACGGGTTCTGAAGCCACAAGCCATTGTACTCTGCACAAGCAGCTGGTTTTTCACTCACAGGCAGATTGCTTGGGTATTTGGTGTGGAATGGGTACAAGGTGAGGAAAGAAGTGATATTTATACAGCACATGAAAATCCAACTGTTCTGGGCACAGTTTTGGTCACTGCAAGATAAGAAAGATAATAAGCTATTAAGGAGTGTCCAAAGGAGGGCAATGAAGAAGGTGAAGGGCTTTGAGGGGAAGCTGTATGAGGAGCAGCTGAAGTCACTTGGTCTGTTCAGCTGGAGAAAAGGAGACTGAGGGGAGACTCATCACAGTTACAGCTTTCTTGTGAGGGGAAAAGGAGGGGCAGGTACTGATCTCTCTGGTGACCAGTGACAGGACCTGAGGGAATGGCCTGAAGTTGCGTCAGGGGAGGTTTTGGTTGGATATTAGGAAAATGTTCTTCACCAGAGGGTAGTTGGGCATCGGAACAGGCTCCTCAGGGCAGTGGTGACAGCACCAAACATGACAGAGTTCAAGAAGTGTTTGGGCAATGCTCTCAGGCACATGGTGTGACTCTTGGGGATGGTCCTGTGCAGGGCCAGGAGTTGATTCAATGATCCCTGTGAGTCCCTTCCAGCTCAGCTTATTCTGCTATTCTGTGATTGTGGATGTAGGACAGCAGAGTTCAAAGTCAAAATTCTCTTTGTTCCTGTGTCTTGCAAGTAGCTGACTGGCGTGGACCCAGGACTTCTCAGACTGGTTACAGGACCGTCTCCTCCAAGCTCTGATCTGTGCCACAACTTGTATTTCTTGTATTTTGTTTAACTGTATTGTGGGCCATCAAACTCCCACTGCAGTCAACAGGCCCTCAGGATCTGGTCTTTCTCTCCAGTCATGATGCAATGATGTGTCATCTCTTCACTCTGACTACTGTTCTGAGCTCTTTTCTATCCCAGTCCCACTTACGTGGTCAACATTTCCTACAACCTGCTCAACAAAATTCTTAGCAGCAGCACAGAAGACTTGCTTTCTTCCTGCTGTAGTTGGCAGCTTGGTTGTGTCCCAGTCTGTGATTGTCAGGAGGTGCTGATGATACCCAGTGGGAAGGGTACTCTGCTTGCTTTTCAGACACCTGTGCATCCCAGGAATCATGGGCTCAGGGGCTCTGCCTGTTCCTGAGAGCCCAGTGAGCACTTCTGCGAGCCTGTGAACAACTGCACCCCCACTACTGGCAGGCTTGGACTCTGGGCAGGTCTAGACACCTGTTACAGTTCTTATCTGGGTGAGGCGAGGCTCACAAAACGGTTCTGCAGACCTATCAGCTGCCTCAGACACAACAGCTGCTTGTTCCTGTGTCAGCACTGTGGGTGGGTGGAGCACCAGTCACTTTATTAGAAGAATTTTCTTTTCCATACCAGGCAGTGAAACTGACTTTCGCTAGAATGAGTTCTTTTTCCTCTCAAATTCCTATCCTGAGATCCTAAAGTTACGTACAGTAACTTAAAGGTGGAACATCAGAAACTGCACTGGTGTGGAAGGTTGTGTTCCCCCTTTGCACTGCTTCAGAGATGCAACTGCCCCTCTGACACTACGTAGTATTTTCATTAGATACTCGACCTCTGGTTCTGATTAAATTACTTGTATAATTAGATTGAGACATCTGCTTATCCCTGGGGGAAGAAATCCCTTTCAGCACTGGACTAAGTCTGATTTGGTTAATTACCTTAGCAGTATGGTATTAATACATAGTTGCTTGATGGCAAGGAACTGTGGTATTAGGTTTATTCCTCCTCACTTTCACAATACTATAGTAAGGCAGTTTGGGGATTAGGAATCAGGCACTGAGCCCAGTATTTCCCTCCTCTTTTCACTCATGTCAACACTCTCCCTCATTTTACTCTTTAAATATTCCCTGTTTTACCTGCCTGTGAATACAGTTTCCAGGTTCTTTGTTGAGCATGTAAGGATAATCTATTTCCAGTGACTGCTCAAAGCAGTGGTACTTGTGAGTAATTAAAATTCTCAGGCTTCTTTAGCAATGTGAATCTCTCTCAATAAATGATTACAATTGGCACTGCTGTTTTCCAGTTCACCCTCCAGAAGAGGAGCAGCCCACACGCAGATGGACGAGGCGGAAGATGGGGAGAGCAATGTGGGAGAGCGCCTCAGTTTGCAGATATTGCCCTTTTCCTCTGGCACCTGCAAGGCTGAACATCTGTGGGCAACTGCGCTGCAAAACTCCCCCGCAACTGCAAGAAACCCAGATTCTGTCCTTTGGTCAAGCTGGACCAAAAGTGAACAAACACATGCTGAAAAAGAAGCAACTGAGATTTGTGTAAGCTTGGAAGACCAACCCTCAGGAGAGGCAGGAGCTCTGGGGCAGAGCTGTGTCCTTGGGGTGTCCAGCTAGTGCCTGCTGACAGTGGCCAGGGGCCAACACCCTCCCTGCACCCCCACCAGCCTGTGCATCCCAAAATCTGAGCTGATTATTTAAATGGGCTGATCTGGGGGCCCAAAACCACTTCTGGCAGGGGTGAGAGATGGAGCAGGAGCATAAGGAGTGTTATGCAATAGAACCTTTTTCAATCCACCGATGGAAATACCTAATGAGATATAAATCATCTATTTGATAACCAAGCTGTTATAGAACTAGAGATGCAGACTTCCCAGGGAAAATTCAATTCTCAGAACCAATAGTGTTTACTATTTATGTGACTTGCCAGGCTATCTAAAGGCTCATCTTTTTCAGAATGCTCTATGGGTAGCCAGAAGGTGCTTTCAGAAAGAATTGTCCAGATGCTTTTCAAAGTAAAAAATATATTTAGTGCAGAATTTAATCGTAACACCAAATCTGTGATTTTTAGAAAAAGCTAATCGGGGTGGAAATCACAGGCAGTGAGAGGCACAGGAACATAACATCAGATGCCTACAGGAGGTCAGAGGAAAAATGCTCTGTCCAGCAGCAGAGGTGTAGGGAGGACTGTCAGGACAGCACAAAGCTCGCCCCAGTGCATCTCCAGAATAGTCCCAGGGCCTGACAGCTTGCAGAGATCTCCCATGACAGAAGTGAGGTTTGTTATTCAATAGCCACTAGCCTTTTTTAACCCTTCCATAAGTTTGCCTGGTTTATTCTGTTTTCTATTTATGTAAACCTTCAGCATGCACAACATTCTGCAGCAGAGATTTCTGCAGATAAATGACACACTGTCCAAAGAGCCAACCTTCTTCTGTTTGAAGAACCAGAACCAGTGAACAAGTCACCTCTGGGTGACTTCTTCTTGCTACTCGTAATTCCAGAGACTGCTCACAGTCCTGCAGTCACATCTTCTCATGCTGAGGAATCACAGTCTGCGGAGCTGTGCCTCCTGTGGATGCAGTTCTATACCCCACATCAACCGTGATGCACATTTCTGAATATTTTCCGTGTATATAAATTCCTTGTCAGCTAGTAGAGAGACAAAGAACTGAACAATTTAACTGGATTTCTGTGACCTGTGTTCCCAAGACTACTGGGCCACCCAAAGCAGCAGTCAGGAGAGAAATGCCTCTCAGGGGTCCAAATTGCTGTGGGGCAAATACATTCCATTTGAAAATATTTAAAGGCAACAAAACCAACCAGTCTGGTTTTTGTTAGCATCTAAGCTAGCCCTTTGCTGGGCACATGGTATCCATAAGCTTTCTCCCATTCCTTCTGAACAAACCAGCGGGGAGGTGGGCAGGCACTGAAGGAGGCAGAAGCAGCAGGAGTGTTCATCACACCCCCCTCAGCACAGGGTCCAAGGACTGGTCTCCTGCCACACCAGTTCCAGTTTGCACCAAGGAACTTTTTGCCTCTTTTTTTTTTCAGGTCAGAAGGCAAGTACAGGTTGGATTTTATCCTGGGTACTTTTCATTACTTGTAACTTTCACATGGAAGCATGAAATATAGCCGGATACATTTCAAGCAAGGCAATGGATTACCTTGTACCGACATGCAGGCCCAAGGTGTCCATTATTTATAGACCTCATTTTCTTGTAGCAAATTTGCATAGATGAGCTCCCAGTGGATGACAGGCCAGAGCTGTGAGGCTCACGAGTCAGCACAGTTACAGGGAGCTGGATAATCCAGCAGCCAGGCATCACTTCGTGTTATGTTGCACCAAGACTGAACCAGCCTGGCCCACAGGCTGTGGAGGAGTCTGGAAAAAAAAAGGGGCAGAGGAAAATTTTGCCAGGAAACTGAGACCGCTGAGTTCCGGAGGCGATATGTCGTGATTCCTCACATCACTTTGCCATTATGACTGCTTAGCAAGTCCAGTGACCACATCCAGATCTGCCAGGGCTGTGCAGCCACAGTGTGTTTGGGGGATTCAGGCCCTCTCAGGGGGCTGAGGTCTCATGTTGTCACTTGGAGTAACTTTCAGCCTGAGAGAAAGCAAACTGCTTTGTCAGGAGGTACACAAACACTCCTACACCAGGCTGGAAACAGACGCTGCCAGGTGTCAGCTGGGTGGATTGCTGCTGTTGTCATCAAATGAATTAAAGTATTGATCTGCCAGGAGCCAGAATGTCAAGGGAGACTTGTTGTTTCCCTCACTGCTGGCAGCTCAAAAATGGTCCTCTGGGGATGAGGCTTAGCAGTGCCTGTGGCAGGAGAAAGGTCTATCTGGTCCCTGTCTGCAGCTCAGCTCTGAAAGCCAGGGAGCCAGCACTGGAAGGGAAAGGGGATCACAGTATTTACCTGTTCCTGAGAGAAAAGTGTCACAGAAGCCACATGAAACCAGTGACTCATGAGAAGGGGGCAGTGGCTCGTGAGAAGGGGGCAGTGGCTCCTGTTCCCTTCTGAGAGCTGCTGCAGGGGGAAACTCTGACTGAAGGGCACACACTGGTGGGAGGGGAGTGATGGGCTGGCACAAGCCACGCTGCCCTGCTGTGCTCTGGCATTCCTGCCCCTGAGGAGGCTACTCCAGGGGTGGGACCCCGCTCCTCCCCCTGCTCCGTGCCCCTGCAGCCATTCCTGCACAGCCCTGCAGCTGCGGGTGGCACAGCAGCCAGCCCCGTCACCAGGGAGAGTCTGAGCAATGTTAGATCCAATTGCACAAAGCTGGATCATGTACCACAAAACCAGATTTTCTTAGCTAATCCTTTGATTGATTTTAAGGCCTTGCTGAGGCTAAAAAACTATTAGGAGATTTGTGCTGGTGGCACCTCCCAGCGCAGGAACCAACTCCCCTGCCATGCACCTGATGTTTCCTGGCCATGGGCTGAGGCCCTTCCCAGCACAGATCAGTCCTTAGCTCCCCCATTTAAATTCCATCAACCTTCTCCTTGCTGAGGCTCTATCTGGAAGATGAACACTAATGCACAGAGGCCTCATAGGGTGCCAAGTCCCTGTCCATCTCTCTATGCACTGGCTGGAGCTGGGCATCCCACCCAGTCTGGGGTGGGATGTGACCCCTTGGCCTGCCACTGAGGGGGCAGAGGGTCTCTCATCACAGCCCTCAGGAACTTCAGTCCAACGTGCTTGGCTTTTTCCCTATAATTTTCCTCTCGATCTTTGAATCTCACTGTTAGAAATTCCCTTCCCCTCTCTCAGAGCATTAGTGTTGCCTTGTGCTCAGTCTGGCAGAAGCCCTGCACCACTCCTTATTGTTCCCTGCTTCCCTGCTTCAACATCCCCAGCCCAGCTTGGATGGGGTACAATGTGCTGAGTGTGCAGACCTGAAACACTTGCTCTTGCCTTTGACTACTCATGTGCCTGCCTGTTTTCCCCAGCACCTGCCTCCTCATGTCCAGATTCAAACTCCAGATAATGTAGCCTGGCTAGCCTCCTGGGCAGGGCTGTGTATGCTGGGAGAAATGCTGGCCTGGAAAATTGGGTGTGAGTCTGTGGGATTCCTCAGATACTTTCTGCCACTGGGATTGTCTGGAAGATGCTGAAGTCAGACTCTCCGTTCCGGATATCTCAAGTTTACACCAGAAATTATGCCCAGTGCCTGGCAGGGCACCTGGTAGACCAAGACACAAGCAACGATGTCACAGAAGCTCTCCAAGGAGACTTTCTAAGTAGCTCTGATCACTGCTTCACTCCAGACTTTGCCCAGGGCTTGCTGAGCAAAGCAAGGAAGAGCCACCCAGCAGAGACCATCCGCAGCACAGGATGGTGCTGGGCACAGGTGCCACTGAGTAGAATCTGGGCATGCTTGGCTGTCGTGGACTAATCCCGAGAAAAAAACCAGATCCCAGCCCTCTCCCTGGTGCTGGCAGAGTGCTGCCCTGTGGCCCCAGCCCCAGGCTGTAAATGGAGCAGGGAGATGCAGCCTCCTGGGTTTCCTCTCTTGGTTATGCCACAGCTGCAGATGTGGAAGTCTTGGACTGCACCCAGTTTATGCAGTCCTGAGCATCACCACCCAGTCTGCTCACCAGGCACAAACAAAAAACCCCAAAAATGGTGCTGCACAGCTCCAGCAGGGCAGGCGGGTGGCATCTGGGCCACAAAGCTTTCGGTCCCTCTGGTGCTGCTGCCAGATCCACTCAGTGCTGCAGCACAGGCAGGCCAGCAGCCTCTCAGCCATATGTGCCAGGGGATGCTTGTCCCAGTCCCAGGGCACACCTGCACACAGTGCAAGAGACCCACCACAGACTGCAAGCTGAGCCAGCTGAAAAGGAGGTTTTTAACAGCACCTTGAAAGAGGATGAAAAACTCAGGGGAGGGCTCGTACAGTGCCAGAGGCAAATGAAAAGATCCCAAACGAAGACGTGATTCTAAAGAACCAAACTCTTTTTCTGGCTCCAGTGCCACTTTTTTTCCCTGCTACAGGGCTGAGAAGTATCACAGATCTGGTAGCTTTTGTTGATGTGACTTAAAGAGCAGTGCACATACTGAAAAGAAGAGCACAGAATGGGAATGAAGGTCTGGTAAGATTCCCAGAACAGGGAATGCTCCAGCACAAGTTTTGGAGGGTTTTTCGATGAGCACATGAAGCAACTTTGCTGCTTGTGAGGATGGTCAGGAAAGGAAGAAGCAAGAGATTACAAACCACTTCATGCTGGTATCAGTTCCATGTTACACAGTGGAGTAAACAGCGTGAAACACCTGTGTAACAGGGGCTTATTGAAAGTAGATTGTGCCAAACAATTCCAAAATAGTGCTTCACCCAAGACAATGACTTTGCAGTTGCTAGGATTAATTTTTATTGCACTAAAACAGTTGATATAATGCTGCATAATGAGCTTAAAGCAGGGAACTTGGAGCAGAGTTCCTAAGGGGCAGAGCAGCAGGGCTGGTGAGCGGGTGGGAGCCCAGGTGCATCAGCAGGGGCTGCCTGCCCTGGGAGCTGGCACTGCCAAGCCACTGGTGGGGTGCAGACTGAACCCACAGAGGGTCTGGTTCACAGACACGGTCCTCTTGTGGGGCAGAGATGGACAGCAGGATTTTGTGAGCCTCTGACTTCAAAAGATCGTTGGCCATGGCAGGCAGAGAATCTGCTGGGATCGTACGAGCTGCCTTGTTCCTGCTTTTTAAAATAGTATGAGAATTGTGAAGCTGCAAGACAGGAATGTGGGCAGAGACCTGACGGATCCCTGTAGCTCAGCTGAGCAAAGCCCTGTTAATAACCTGAAACCCCCGAGGGAGGGAGGGAGGGACAGCCAGTTCTGGTTTTGCTTAACCAGGGTCTCCTGCCATTACAACATTATAATATCAAAGAACTTTGTGTTGAGAACTAGATACAACAGCAAGTGCACCCCCAAAAAGGACCAGTCCTTAAGATCTCAGTGGAGTTTGCTGCAGGAGGGTAGAATTTAAGTCATAGTCTGGAGAAACAAAGACTCAGAGGACAGGATCCGTCCCTAATTACCTTGCAGTTAATGTGAATATGCAGGAGGATGGGGAGAGGGAGGGGCAGGAGACACAAGCATGGGAAGCACTGATGTGGAGCTAGGGAAGGGAGAGTTTAGGCTAGATGCAAGGGGGAAAAAGGCCTTTAAAAATGGCTGATGTAAGACATTCCTACAGACAGCAGGCTAAAAATGTAGTCACAGGAAATATTTACATAAAAGTCATTTGCAGTTTGAGCAGAGAAGTTGCCATGAATGATTCAGTGGAGGGCCTGGCTCAGAGGGTGTCCATCCCAGCCCACCCTCCTCAGTCATTGCTGCTGGCTTCCAGACAGCCCCGGATACTCCACTGGGAAAATGAGTGGGCTCTGCTCATGTAACCAAGGCATCATTTTCAGCAAGAATTCTTTGGACATTTAACATACAAATATTTTAAAAATAACAGAGATGTGTTATTTAGAAAACACTCCAGAAGGCTAACTCTCTCTTTTCCCAGGAAAAATGTATTTGCAGCAAGCACCAGGTGCTGCTGTCTTTTAATCTAAGTTAAGAGACTCCTATTGGAGCTGCAGTAGTGATTACTCTCCATAAATCATGCTCAGTCTCACATCCCCTCTGTCATATCAAGGTACCCCTCCGCGAACACATCCAGTTAGACATCCACTCAATTGATCATGTTCACTCAGACTTCCACTCACCCATCCCGGCCTGCAGCTGCATTATTCTTCAGTGCCACAGACGTTTACAGTTTTTATTTCCAAAAACCTCAAACTGCAAGCTGAAGGTGGTTCCTTGATACGACAGATGAAATAATGTAGAAAAACAAATCCTGTGACCCAAGCCCCAAGTAACAAAAGATGTGCTAAAATAAAAAATGTTAATATGGAACCTTTTGTGCAATTAGGAATAACCTTATTAATAATTTGAATATTTTCCAGTGAATTGTCTAGCCTATCTCTCATGAGACTAACTTCAAACAGTTTGAGAATTAGAGCTTGGCTGCACTTGTTATGGATGGAGCCAGACAACAAGAACAAGTAAACCAAATGGTAACATAAATTCCAGTGAAGCCATGATTCTACTCTGTTAGTGAACTAATGGTTTTGGCTGAGAATCCACATTCACCAGCGTGCCCCTTTGGATGTAATGAGTCAAATCCAATTTCCTATCATCAAACTTGTAGATTTGCAAATTAAAATGTTTTATTGAGTTGAACTTTAACACTGAATTTTTAAGTTTGCTGATTGTGGATTGTTTCACTGCCCAGGTTTCTCCCCTAGTCTGAGGTCTTACTTCTGCATTTCAGGAATTAAGCATGAGGCACATCTGGCAACTAGGTTATTTTGAAGGAGACTGCATAGAAATAATTGAAGGAATTTGGACCTGGCCTAAAATCTCTGAGACTGGAGCCTCCTTTTCCTGACAGGATCCAGGAAGCAGTGCTTCCATATTTATTTAACTGTGAGAATAGGTCAGATTGTTCAAAAATATGGAAGTCCTAATAATCTCAAGGTTACAGTTGTAGTTGTGGTAGGCTTTAATGAGAAGCAGTGGTTCCAGCCACATCAGCCTGATAAAAACTCCCACTAACAATAAATATCTGATCTTTCCACCTGACCTTGTACTTAGCTACTTCCTAAAAGGACTGTCTAAAGTCAGGAGGCCCTGCTTTGGACTCACAGCTCAACCCTTGAGTTTCGGGAGTGGACCTGTCCACAGCTGAGGAGAATCTTCTGGTTCCTTCCCACCAAAAAACTTGTTTATTGTAGCCTCAGATGAATCTTTCCTATAACTGTGGTTAACCTCTTCCTATAGTTAGGCTTCTTATGATTCACCTATGCTAAGTATTTTGCAATTAAACTCCCCCATAGAGCAAACCAAGCCTTTATTACAGCTGCAGAAGGCTTCTTTGTCTGGCTGAACCGGGTCTTCTGCTTTTGTTCCCATGACTTTTTCCTAACAAGTTTGCAAGCTCTCATCCCTGGATTGCTGCTGGGACCATAAACTTTCATGAGATGGTTTTAAAGTACAGACAGAGAAGGTGGTGATGCTGGGGGTGGGGGGGGGTCTTTCAGTCTACTTCACACAGGTCTCTGTTCTTTGAGGTTAGTAATTTGTTCTTTGGTGAAAACAACAGCTTTATGAGATGGATGAATCATCTACATTTTCCTTCAGCAAAATGAGCCCCCAAAACAGAGCAAGGTACATATCTTGGGATGTGGCCAAAATCACAAACAAGCAACTGGCAAAAAAAGGACGTCTATCACAGTGAAAAAAAATCTGTACCACGCCAACAGCTCCAAATGCAGGAAAAGAAGGTCCAAAATGTCGTATCACAGTGAAAGACACTTCCGAGTAAAAAAATCAGAATTGACAATATCTAATTATTGGTGAAATCCATTAGGAAAACATTTTATGTTCTGAAAGACTACTCACAGTTCAGTAACAATCCCTCAGGTTTTCTCTATGAGGGCTTAAAAGCTTTTCAATAAATTCAGGGGAAGAGAAGAATGGTTTACTTCCAAGTCTAAGCCAAAGTTTGCTGTGTAGTTAAAAAGAGTAAATGAACTTGTGGATGTGACTCCTCTGTTTCCTTCTCACACGGTGTCTTCTACACTTGAACGACAGAGCACAGAACCTGAACACGAAGGCTTCATGTTTTATTAATGGTGTCCAATTCATTTCCTGTTTTCATGCTGATAACCTACTGAGGGAGAGGAAGGGAACTCAGGTGGCAAGACCTCAGATCCATTTTTCTTATACCCATGAACAGTTCACAAGTGGTATTTCACTAGAAAAATCTCTTTATTGCATGTATTACTGCAATCTCTGGGAAGCTCCCCTCGGACGGCTTCTCCATTGCTGGCAGACACCTCTGAAAGAATAAATGTTTTCAAGGCAAGTTCTCTTCAAGGTGAAAGCTTCTAGGTTTTACTTCAGTCAGTGCCCAGCAGTTACTTTCACTACTGTCCTTTCTACAGGACCAACCTTAGAATACACCAAATTACTACCCTGGCAGAAATCTCCTCGTCAAACAAAATTCACCTTAGCAATACCATTCTCTGTTTCTAGAAATGCCAATTGTCCCCCATTAAGACAAAGCAACACAGTGGTCAGCCCAGTAGATATTCACAGGGATTTTTAAACTAAAATAATGTTACTAGTCCTGCAGAATGAAGACATCAGTGTTCAAGAAAGAATCCCCATTTTCCTCTTTCTCAAGCTGATAATACAACAAAGGCCTGGGTGTCATGAAACACTCCTGCAGTTAACATAAAATAAATCCAGGGAAGAAATACTGAAATTCCGCAGTGATTCCTGTGCTGGCCAGAGGTGCCCCAGTCTGTCTCAATGCTTCTCATTCCCTCAGAGCAGCAAATGTTTTAACAGCAATGATTTGCCTCCAAGCAGCTGCTTCCTCTAACACCCCTTGGCCACTTTCCCAGCAAGAAGAAATCCCTTCTCTGCACAGTCTGTGAGCTGCCAGTGTGGTCATGCTCCATGGCCAGGGGTGGGGCTGCACCACCGAGCTCCTGGGGTTTCTTTTAGGACATTTTTCTTTGAAAGATAACCAGAACTGCAGTGAGATTATAACCTCGGTTTCGTTGGCAGGCAGACGTGTGCCTGGAGGTGCAAGTGCAAGTGTGTGGTCTTGGGTGTGGGGAAAAAAGGAGAAGGGTGGTGACCTGAATGTTGGAATGGAGTTCAGCGCAGATTTTTTTTTGGCTTCCTTTTTGTGCTTTTTTGTTTTGTTTTGTTTTGCCTTTCCTTACATTGGGAACCCCAAGCATACAGAGGCAGGAGTTCCCTGTCCCAGCAGTGATGGAGTGAAGGCACACCAGTGATGTGTCATCTTCTGCTTCAGGAGCCTCCTGCCTGTGGACAGCCATACTTCCAGGCCTTCCTCTGAAACCATGAGGACTAGAAATAGCTTTAGTTTTTTCAGTGAGAATGGGGATTCTCATTTAACTTGTGGAGCTAGAGCATACAGGACGGTCCAAATGCTGCAATAATAGTTTTAAAATATGAGAACTGGCAACCTGAATTTCCTGGTATGAACATTGAGCTTGGACCTAATATACACAAACCTGTATGTCCTACTTGAGACTCAGCGCTCAATTTTTATGTGTCTCAGTTACACAGACCTGGACTTCCAGGGCTGAAAGAGAGGGAGGACTGGGAGGACTCAAACAATACACTTTTTTTTTT
>WBMY01012345.1:99877-123373 GCA_013397315.1 Donacobius atricapilla
CGGAGCGCTCCGGGAGCCCCGGGATAACCTCGGGGAAAGGAACCCGACAGCGGGCTAGGTTACAGCAAGTGTGGGCTGTGTGGTTTTTCGCTCAAGATGAGTTCTGATCCCACAGACGATTTTGAGGGACAATCAGGGCAGTCAGGAAAGCAGTGACATGCAGAAATGGCAGATAAAATTGCAATGGAACGTCTGTTGACATTGATTTTGAGCCTGCGGGCAGAGATGAATGATTGAAACACTAGGCTTGTTAAAGCTAGAATGCTTTTGATTTCTCTTCTCTGTGCTGAACAAGATTTAGCTGGAGGGAAGTTAACAATCAGCTAATTGACATTGAATTAAGCATGAAATGCAGTATAACTACTTTTCTTCTGAGATACTCTTCAACAATGTTTTAACAAGGCTTTTAATTATTGATTATTGCTTATAACACACAATAGATCTTTTATTTGTTTTTAAATCTCATGTCCTTCAAAGGTATCAGCTTGAGTTCACCTCTCTGTTAATGGAAACCAAACAAATAGTCAAAGAAAAACTAACTTCTTTCTGGCAAAGCATCATAGCGTAATACATCAGTTATCTGGGTCAGGTTAAGGAACAGATGTTCCATAAGAATTTTAGGAAGTCCGCTAAAGTATCCTTCAGCAAAGACGGGGAAATCGAGAGAGAACTATGGTGCACAATCGAGAGAGAGCTATGGTGCATCTACAGAGAATCCACTGACCTGGTTGTGCCTTTGGGACACGCTGTGGTCCAGCCTTGGCAGGCAGCTCTGCACCATGCCACAGTTTACTCACTTTGCTACAGCCAGATGGGGGAAACAATCAGAAGAGTAAAAATGTGAAAACTCGTGTTTTCAGATAATGACAGCTTAAGAGGTAAAGCAAAAACTGTGTGTCCAAGCAAAACAACACTAGGAATTCATCCCCCACTTCCCACAGGCAGGCAGGTATTTGCAATCTCAGCGGGTTTATATAATCCCAGCCCAGGACAGCAGGACTCTGGCACACCTCCTAGTGACTTGGGAACACAAACACCATTTCTCTGAATGTCCCCACTTCGTCCCCACAGCTTTTATTGCAGAGCACGATGTTGCATGTGTTGGAATGTCTCTTTGGTCTGGTGGGGTCAGCTGTGTCCCCTCTCAGCTTCTCCTTTGCCTCCAGCCTCCCCACGGGGGAGGAGCACTCTGAGAGGCAGAAAAGGCCTTGATGCTGTGTTAGCAATATTTGGCAACAGCTAAAACACCAGTGTGTTATCAGCACTCTTTTCATCTCAACGGCAAAAGGCATCACCATATGAGCTACTGTGAAGAAAATTAACTCTAGTCCCACCAAAACGGGTACAGAACAGGAATAACACTTGAAGAACTATCACATGCATGAACAACAACAACAAGAAGCACTGCTCATTTGCTGCGTCCGAGAGCCAGGAATGGGCACAATCATTGCCAGTGCAGCTGCATATGCTGCATGTCAGGCAGAGCACGGTTACTGCTCAGCACACACTGGGGTAGAGACGTGGCAAAATCTCTGTTGCTGCTTGCTGAGGAGAGTGTGAGAGCCCAAGGTTCCTCAGAGAATTATACTGAATGCATCAGTACAATGATTAGGAAGAGACTGGTGAAAAGCAAATAGAAGAAAAGCCATATTTTTGTGTTTTTATGAGCTTACTACTGTGGCAGAGGACACCACTCCTTAAGGTAATTTGTGTCTTTTGTGTGAGATGCTCTCATTTCTTTACAAACACACAGAAGCTTGGGGAAAACAGTGTCTTCAGAGACCTCTACCCTGTCAGCAACTTTAAGACAGTTGTCCTTCTATCTCTTGTCTTCTTGATCTTGTTTATCCAAAAATCCTCCCTTGACACTGAGATATCACCATAGTCAAATGTTATCACCGTAGGAGCATGCTCACCACCACCATCAACACCAAAACTTTCAGTAAACTGGGAGTCCCGAGAGCTTTCATGCTGACAGCAAGGCAGGTGCTGCTGGGCTGTGAGGAGAAGGCTGCAGCCAGCAGGGCTCAGCCAGATGGGGTCTGGTGGGAGCAATCTGTCACTGAGCACAGAAAGGTGAGCGTGCACACAACAGCAGCTAAAAGCGCTTCTGGGAATTTCTCTCCCAGCTCACCATAAATGGGACAAAGAAAATCTTTCCAGTGGCTCTCAATTTATCGAGCAGATTGCACTGCCCACAGACTTTAACTCTCTGAGGGGAAATCTGCGGCACTGTGCTCCCTTTCTGTCCTCCAGTGCTGCACTGCTTTCCTGCTATGCTCATCAATAGCCAGGAAGTAAGTTTAAGGTTTGGTTTCTTAGGTTTTTTCGAATCAAACGTAAGTTTTAGAGCACAATTTATCAAGCAAGAAACACTGCCTAGAGGGAGTGGAGTGCTGAAAAAGGGAGAGGAACTATTACTTCAAGCTCTGAGTTCACACAAAGCATTCCCATTCAGCAGGTGTAGACATCAGAATAAATAGCCTTCTGGCAATCTTCCAGATGGCCTAAAACTCCAGGCATATTTAGCTTGATTACCTTAGATTTTTTTCAGGCTTGCTGTCTCTGCAGTTACTTGTTCTACATCCCTTGCCAGCTAAAGAGAACCAGCTGTGTCTGGCCTATTGTGTGAACATCTGGTTCTGACTGTCATATCCAGCTGTGAGTCTCCTGCAACACAATTCCATTACCTACTAGTACAGACAAGTGCAAAATAATGAACACTGGAAGAAGCAGTTTTTAACTACTCATCCACAGAAAAAGGGGGTCTAAGCAAGTTGTGGCTTCTCAAAACCATGTCCAAGTATAAATGAACATGGAGAATATTGGGCAGGTACGCTAAGGTGCAGCAGCCAGACACAGCTATGTACTGAAAGGATGGGGTGGCTGTTATTTCCTTGTCAAATGACTGTTTTAATCTTTAATCTGCTTCAGCCCATTTTGCTGGTTGCCATATAGGAGTATATCCTAGTTTGCAGTAATTGCTATCAGTAGTCACCAGTGACGTGCTGCCTTTCTGAATCCTGAGACCAGTTTCAAGGACTTCAATACAAAAGCAAGGCTCAAGGAAGCATGTGAATGACAAGGAGAGCTGGAGATGTGAGTTCATATCCCACAGGCAAGCCTAGGAGACTCAGGCAGTCTGGGCAGGTGAGAAGTACCTCAGTTGCCTGTGCTAAGTGGCTGCTGCTGCTGCACCGTAACAGAGAGCCATGGGCCCCGTGCGGGAGGAGAAAGGAGAGGGAATTTCACACATGTAGGTGCCAGTGGTACTACATGTGCTTACTGCAATCATTGGGCTGGGCCAGACTGTTCTCAGCTGCTCCCCAGCGAGGACAGGTATGAATTTGGAAGGACAAAGAGGAAAGAAGAGACCAAGAATAGTGATATTTTCCTGCATGCCTTTGGCTCTGTTGAAGGGGTGGCCAATTTTCTAGTCCACTCAGCTCGTGGGTGTAATTCATAGCACACAGAGTCCACACTGCCACAGGAGAACCTAGAAAACATTCCCATGACAATATAAACCTGGGAGAAATGAATGTTTACCAAAGCACCCTGTGAGGAAGATGGAATGGGAATCTTGTGCCTCACATATCAATACAATTGCTGAGCACACAGTAGGATAAAGCTTCAACCTGTGCATCTCCATTGCAAGAACTTAATTTTATTCTGCACTTTCATTTTAGTTACTGGTCCTGCTACAACTACCACATGCTGTCTGTACCCAGGGTACACCCGTGGTGTTGGCATAACCTGTTCCATATTCTCTGGAAGCCAATCACTGTGAGCTGCTCCAACCTCTCCTCCATTCCCTTCAGATAAGCACACACTGTCCTGTACATGGTGGTGATGCTTGGCCTCAGTGCTCCTGCACGGGCAGTATGCTCAGACAGAGCTGGAGGCAGTGCTGCTCTTACCTGCCCTTCCAGCTGCAGCACTGTTTCTCTCCTCGGGGAAAATTACAGGTTCTTCTCGAAGAGGATTAGTTCTCATTTTCCATACATTTCTTAGCTACCCATGCAGGCTGCTGGTTGCATGGGGAGAGTGTTCCTAACGCACCACTCCTCACTGCTCAGTTTGGCTGATGGAACTATGGGTTCCACAAATTCCTCCATCCCCCATTCTCCAGTTCTGGATGCATTTACTTGTCAAGACCAGGGAATGTAATTAGAGGGAACAGGTCCCAGGATGCCTCTCCCACTTCTGGCAGCTGACAGAAGGTGTGAGCTCAGCCCAGCTGAATTCCACAGCTCAGTCACACCCTTTGGAAACCCTGCAGTACATCCATCATACCAATAGGTCACAGTGCCAGCCATGGTGACCACCTACAATACCAGGTCATGGAGCTGAAAAGGACAGCAGTCCTGTTTTATTATCCTCAAAGAAGAGTCTCCCTCACTTGCAATCACTGGCACTTCCATTTCTCCCTGCCTATTGGCAGTAAAACACTGACTAGAGTCTTCCCCTCTCTGGTGGTTGCTTTTGGATGAGTGGGTTTTAAGGCAGGCTTGGACAGCTGAAGGCTTTCCCAGTCTTGATTTTTTGGTTGGCTCTCTTTGTTTCTAAGGGAAGCTTTCAGACCCTGCTGAGATGGCCTCCTTCACTAATCATTCCTGATAGCCCAAGAGGTTCCCATTGTACTAGTTACTCTCAATATTAATATTAGAATTGTTATATATAACAGGAAAAAGGACCACAAATGGATCTGAGAGCAGTATGTGTTTCAATAGCTTACAATGTTGTGAGTTGCTTTTGCTTTCACAGGTTTTCTGCCAACTGGGAATTTTCCCTGAAGGAAGTTTCAAAAACCTTCTCAGCCTCTAGGAAACTATTTATTTGGCACAGTTAACTTTGGAGCTCTTAAAATTTTGTCAAACACATCAAACCAAATGGCCTCCAGGCAAAGATCTTGCATAGCAAGTTTCAACCCACACAGACTTCTAGTGCTAGCTTGTGAACCCCTGGAAACACAGGCCTACAAAGGACATTGCAAACGCAGGGGGACCTGCTAGGGCTTTGATCTTCTACCAAAAATGAACAGAAGTAGTTTCCTTTACTTCTGCAGATCTGGTGCACTGGTTGTGTGGTGCCTGTTTATCCATTTGTTTTGAATTTCACTGTAAATCTTCGAGGCCGAGATTGTCAGTCCTTGTTACAAAGCCCTTTATGAAATGGGGACCTAGTCCTGCCTGGAAGCTCCTTTAACAAGGTTCATCATCATAACCAGCCTCAAGGCCTGGCTGTCTGTCCTCTTCTCACCCCAGGCTGTACAAAGTGGAAGCAATCTCTCTAGTGGAAGCAATCTCTCTGCACGTACCTTTCCAGAGCCCGATCTCGTGGTACCACATCATTTCCACTGTTCTCCACAGGCTCTTGCAAGAAGCTCTGGGCAGAGGATGTCCAGTGCCAATGGGAAGAAGGCTCACTTCCAAAGGATGCTGATGCAGAATGAATTCTTGCACTCCCAGCCTCTGCATCAGGCCACGTTCAACACAGACGAGAATACTCTGATCAAACCTGATAAAATGAACTTCTATAGATGTGATGTATTATCCAAGATGAAAGTTCCTTTTTTTAAATTATGCAGAAAAATGGAAGTAAATGATGAATTACTCAAGACACGAGTGTGTCTTTACGTAGGCTGGTGCCCTTGACCCTTGCAGACGTCTTTGTCATATTTACAGTGCAGTGTGAGCTCAGGTAAATCCAAGGACAAAGATGATGCGGAGACACAGAGCACCATGTCATGGCCTTGCCAATGTCCATGTGTGTCACCTTTTACCGTACCTAATAAAGCTCAAATGACAAAAGGTGACATACTGTATGTGTTTTATCTCATTATTAATTAAGCATATTTATCTCTTAAATCAGATGTGACTTGCACCACAACATCAGTAATTAAATTAAATATTGATGTGTGGTGGTTGTGCACCAAGGCTGTATGGGTAAGTGGAATTGCCATATCTAATTAACATCCTGCAGAAGTAGCCCCATTAGGTTTCTTAGTTAAATCTCAAAATAGTAATAGTAACAAAAGTGTAACACCACTTAACACTAATTAATAGGAGCCTCATCAAGTTTGATGAATATCTTCACCCTCTTTTGAAGGCTGTTGACTAGATTTTGTTGTATTATTGTGAGGCTGTGGACTGTTTAGAACTGGTAACTCTACTGTGCTTTACCTTCAACTTTGTGGCAAGGCTGCTTATTTGCTCCTTTGAAGAAGCAGCCCCTAAGATGGACCCTCCCTGCCAGCATTTCAGCAAGGGCTCAGCCTCCGCTCCTCTCAGGAGAGCGTGCATGTGCATGAGAGAGTCTGTGTCTGCCTGCAGAACCCACCTGCCCCGTCTCAAACATGCAAGGTTGGGGGGTGCCCTGGGGTTTGAAGTGTTCCTTTCTGCCCTGTTATGTAGAGCAATTTCTCCTTGGAGAAGACTACAGGGATTTATTTTGGTTTTATTTAACACTCATTAAATTCCAGTGCCTTGTAAGCAGTTCAGTGATGATATCACAATTTTGGTTACCATTCTACTGCATGTGGGACTGGGAATACAAAATTACTTCACCGGGGATTAGATAGAGGTTCCAGACAGGATTTCAGGGTAAAGTCCAACAATATCACTACTTGCAAAAAATAATTCAAATAGCAGTTTTAACATACTCTGGGTAAGTTACATCCTTTTAAGTGATTAATACTCATATTCATCTACTACTACAGATGCTATTCTCAGCCGTAACCAAAAAATAATCAAGTACACTATGAAACTGTTTTGTATTTTAGAAACTATTTCAAAGGCAGCTATCCTTCCCAAGAGTCAGAGAAAATAATTTTCCAATAACAAGAATCACTTTGCTACTCTTAGAAGTAAATGCAAATACAAGGCATCATGTTTGGCCAAGTGTCTCAGGGCTGCTGCAATACCATCCTGAACTTCTGGCAATAAGAAGAGAGTCAAACACCAATTTTCTTCCCTTCTTTCTGATCACAGTATATCTTGGTTTAAAGATATTTATTATTCTCTATAATTAAATGGTACAATCAATCTTTCTTATTCCATTACCACCATGTCTATTTGCCCTTCTTACTGCTGTTTCTTCTGCAAGAGTTTCTCCTCTTCAATTTATTTACCTTCCCACCTGAGCACAGAGCAAGTCCCAGTTTAGATTTTGAAATGCTGTAAAAATTTGATTAGGAAAAATTTGGATATTTTGACTTAAACATGCAAGTCCAACAGCACAGAACTGAGCTGATTCAGAACAAAAACAGTTTGCTAAGTGGAAAAACAACAGAGAAGAAACACACAACTGTATGCAGACAGACTGATCATTTAAAAATCAGCAAATATTCCTGGAAATGGAAACAATCAGAATTTGTCTTGATCTTTAGGTCTTCAAGTAATTTCTAGGATCAGCTGTTAAGTAACCCTAGAGATAATAATTTGGATATGCAAGTATCTGGTTTAAAAAATCTGTGTCTGTTGGGATCCCAGGCTCAGCTAAGCTCGTGGACAGAGTTTTACAAACACAGGTCTTCCACCCCACCACCACCACAGGACACCTCCATGTAAACCATCGGTCCGCAGCAACCAGTTCTTGCCCAGCATCTTGGATTTTTACTTGCATCACCCCATCTGTGCTGCACATTGTGGTCTTGTCTGGTCCCTGGGCCTGACACAGAGTGTGCCAGGCACTCTGGACAGACCGAGAAGGAGCCAGGCTACTTCAGCCCTCAGAAATGGTGGCACAAAAAAGGCTTTTTGGTCCTTCCTGGAATCCAGTTGGCAAGAAGAGTCTGAAGGACATAGAAAATGTGAGAGCTCGTTTTGACAGATACTGCTCTGCAGGCAGCACAGCACCCAGCCAGAGGGGAGAGACTTCTTTTGGTCAGGCCCAAATGCTACCTGGGCCGGTTTAGCAGGTATAAGAAAGCTTAGAAGTTCTCTGCATGCAGATAATAAATGCAAATGTTACCTGTGACAAGTGCAAACATATTGCTCATGTGAAGTAGCAAAACAAGCTCTTTTTTTTTTTTTTTTTTTTTTTTTTTTTTTTTTTTTTTTTANTGATTCATACCTGCTGAGAGGATGAATCTCCCAAAGCATTTTGGGATGCAATTTTGGCTCTTCTTTTCCTATTTCATTGAGGGCCAAATGAATTATCTCTTTTTCTAACCAATGAGGTTGGCTGTCAGATTTACTGATATTCCAAGCACTGTCTTAAACAAATTTTTAGAAGCATGTGCAATATCTAAGTAGCAAACATTGCCATCCTTTAAATATCTGAGTGCATTGCTTGAGGAACCTGACCTTCATTTTGGATTTAGGATTTTTTTCTTTTCTACTACACAGTCATATTCTTGATTGAATTGTGAGTATTAATATATTATAATTATTCAAATGTACCAACAGATTTTTGGCTAATTCTCCTTGAAGGATTTAATTCCCTTCATTAAGATCCAGAGGAATTCCAAAACAGATATCTAAAGGTGGATCCATTGGAGATAATCTTCTACAAGCCAAATCTTGAGACACATAAAGTGAAACAAACTTCACCATGCATTTATGAAATCATATTGGTTTTCAGTTTCTCATCTTTCACCCTTCATACTTTTACTTATGAATTTGTTACATACTTTATAATATTTTAAAGATATATTGTTTTAATGTGCTGTGTGTGGGTACTGTTACCTTACTCACCCAAATCCAAGCCACAGTCGTAACTCAGGCTAAGAATTCTCCCTGTGTGCAAACAGATATTTCCCTCTGAGATAAGCTTCCTGCCCCGAACTCTTGTTTTATGATTGATTTTGGCCCAGTAAGGCAGAACTGCCCTTTGCTCCTGGCTCCCAGTGGACACCCATATCTTTGGCCCTGCTGCAGGGCTGCACTGCCCTTGCTCGTGCTTGGCTTCTCAGGGCCGTGGCCAGAAGCTCACACAAACCACATTGCACACACTCATGAGATTATTTTGCCCATTGTAGTGATTCATGATGTGGAATACAAATATTTTGTAATGCCAGTGGTCACTGCTGATGGTATTAGTCTTAGAGGGGCCACAAAAACAACCTAAAAAGGAGAGGAGATGGTGAAGGACAAGGCTGGTCCATAAAGGAGAGGAACTTACAGCAGAGGAACACAGAGATGAGAAATCAGTAAAACAGCTCCCATTTCAAACCAGCTCAGGACCCTGAGTTACTGCCAGACAAGTCTGCTCCCCAAAAATGTCAGCAGCAGCCTCTGCCAGGGCCTGCCAGGTCCTCCATCGTTTCACCCTGCTCCCAGGCCCACTCACTCATTCCAGTAACGTGGAGCTCTTGTTTCCCTCTCCAAGCCAAATAAACGTTGATAGCAGTGTAACCATCCAGATTTCATGCTTTTAAATAGCACATGCTGTATTCAATGAATTTCAAAGACACGCTAAACCCAAATTACTGCTATCCATGGATCTTGAGAAGCTTTTATAAATGGCTGCATTACAGTGTAGTACAAAGCAGTGATTTCCATAATGCTTGTCTAATGTATAGAGCATTTTACATAGAACAGGTCCTGTTTCATCTTGAAATGCTTTTTAATTAATTCAATTCATTAATACTGCTTGTCATGGATAAACTCTTGAGACTTAACAAAAACTTTACTTCAGCAGTTGTCAACACATTTCATTAAAACATATGTTTTTGAATGCTTTCTGATAACATCACTATTCTTCATATGCAGAGTGCAGTACTTAAATGTATTAAACAGAAGAAGGGGGCTAACAAAAATCTTTGTATTGACAATGCTGCATTTGGACATGAGAAATGGGTGGGCAATCTGGGCCTCATTCTTTTCCTGAGCCCTAAATTAACCAAAGTGAAACCTGCTCCACAGTGTATGTGTAGCAATCTGCTCATAGAATCCAGAAATGGTTTGAGTTGGAAACAACCTTAAAAATCATCCAGTTCCAAATCCCAGTTCCAATGTTCTACCAGACCAGGCTGCTTGAAACCTGGCCTTGAAAACTTCCAGGGATGGGGCATCCACAATTTCTTTGTGAAACCCATTCCAGTGCCAATGAAAGGCACACCTGCCCATGGCAGCAGTGTCTGACTGGGTGGTCTTCAAAGGTCCCTTCCAACACAAACCATGGCTCAACGGAGAGTATAAGCATTATTGTTCTGGAGGAAATTAAGGAAGGCTCGTTATGGACTCTGACTTGTAGCAATCTGTAATCACACTTGGGCTGACCCAGGGATGCATTCATCATGAGGAAGAAAAATGTTCTCTTCATAATCCTACAAGGCAGCCCATATGCTTTCAAGCTCTGCTTCCACCTCAAAATACATTTCCCTTCTGTTTTATCACCTCTGAGATACACAGTGACACAGCTGGTACCGCAGCAGAAAGGAAGAAGGAAGAAATCAGTGTTTCCCCTGTGCAACCAGAGTCTTGCAATCCTTACAACAAATTCCATAGAAGTAGACCATCCAAGACAGGGTGACAGCCATAAATTACTGTTCAAGAGTTCAGAACATTTGCTGTTTAAACTGCATACCTGGGCAGTGTGATGCCTCATCATTGCGTGCCATTAACCAGAGGAACGCTCTGCTCTACGCAAAGAGAGAGTGGGATCGCACTGAATGTGATGTCCTGGATCACAGAAAAGACTTCCCTCAAACAGATCAAACCTGCCCTATAACTCCTCCCAGCAATCCATGTCTGTGTCTGCTCTGCATGGAAATGCACTGGACAAGGAACAAGCCTGGAAAACTGGCCTTCTCTTGATGTATGAATTACAAAAACATCTTTATTTTAAACAACAGGGGGAAAAAAAGGGCAAAAGTCAGGGTTTGTTTTTTTCAAAGGCCAAATTCTGTCCCAGGAGAGATTTGTTAAATGGCTGAATAATGTAAAATATTGAAAAGTCTTTCCATAACATTTCCTCTGATTATTTGGTGTGCCCTGCTTATACCCCAGGCCTTGCTGTCAATCTGTATTTTAAGACACCTTTCTGTCTTGCTGGCTATGGTCTCTAATGCTTTTTAATGCTGTCTCCTGTGTGTGTTTTGTGTAGTGGAATACTTTACAAATCAAAATGTTATTGGGGAATAAGCCTATGATCTCCTGTGCAACATTTCCTGGCTCTACTGCACACACATCTATTGTTCGATATTGAATTGGTCCCAAGAAGCATCAGAGCATGTGAAAGCTGCTATGAATTTTGCAAAGTGGCTTCAGGGCAGTAGAGCACGACAGGGCACGTCAGAAGAATAAAGTGCAAAATCTGAAAGTCCAAATTTAGGAGTCTCAGTCAATATTGAAGACTAAGTAAATGCCCTTGGTAATAGGTTTTGTCCTTTTATCTTGTGACATTCCTAATATAGTTGAAAGGAGCACGCTTAGGCAGGATACAAAATAAACCAAATTATTAAATAGATTTGTGTGTAATTAAACTGCTAGACTTTACTTCGTACTACATGTGATTGATTTTGTTATCCCTTTCCCCCCGCCCCAGTTGTTGCATTTTCCTTCTATTCACTCATTTTTACCTCTCTTACCGTGTGCCTTCTATTTAGTCCTCGGGGAACTGGGCTGTTTTGGAAGGCACCATGCATTTCTGTTGGAGGTAGCCTCAATTTTGGACACTCTTAGTAAACTTTGTGCAGCGTTTTTTTTCATAGAGATATCAAAAAAACCCTGCCAGAACTGGCACATTCCATTGAAAGAAGACTGAGTGAATGTGCTTTTATCACTGCTAATCTACAAGATTTCCCTCAAAAATTCCAAGAGAGATTTCAATAAACTCTCACATGGGTGCTTTTCCCAGAGGCTGCTCTGGTCATCGGGGTCCTCTGGCCAAGTGGGGTTTGGCCAACACGCCCAGGGACAAACATGCCATTGTTCTGGGCATCTCCCCCCTTTGTTGTGAGTGAGATCCTGGTCACACTCCCAGAAGAAGCAGAATCCTTTTATGACTGCTTTTTGCTTGGTTTTTTCTTCCAAAGCCACAGTGTGCTATGAGACTAAATTGAACGTTTGATTAAGCTGAATTAATTGCATACTTATGATAATATTTATGGATTAAAAATGCATAAAGAAAATACTATACTTAAGTATATACGGTAAGTTTCTGGTTTGCTGAGACCATTTATTTTTTTGAGAAAAATTACATGTGTCATCCTAATCTACTTAAGTCTGTACAAAACAGTAACATGTGGAAACACAAAGTAACCAGGAATTCTTCATTTAAAATTCCCCGAAATGAACCGAAGTTGCCATGTTTACTGAGAGACAGAATTCCTCAAGGACACTGTTCAGAGAATTACACTGATAAAACAGATATGAATTATAGAGGGAAGCATATGTGTGGGGAAAAAAGGAATCTTTTATGTGTAACTAAGCACAAGAAATGGTAAAAAATAAAAACCAGTTACAAGAAACTATTTCCAAATTTGTTATGTATGCATACAGCATATAGCCTAATGCAAAGTTATATGTTGCAGTTATTTAATATCTTTCTTCAAAGGTTTTGTTAATACATCAACGACTGAACATCTAAAGGGGAAAACATATTTCTCTTTATAGTTTTAGATAATTGTCCCTGAAAAAAACCCAAACCTTTAATTACAGCTCAAATGAAGAAAGCTTGATTTGTGTGCTGTGCCCAAATGCTGAGGAGTCGGATGTAAAATATTTGTAATATTTAGGGAACCCTGAGTTTTACATAAAAGTAAACAGCATTGCCTGAAGGCACAATTTCCAGCAACACAATAAAATGTGCAGTGAATTTATGGCGGCCATCCATTAGCTCTTACCAAGGCAACGTCGCCCATATCTGTCGTCCATCATTATAATAGAGGGTTAATGCACCGAATTTACATAAAAAAGTCATATTGTCTGCATGAATTATTTACACTCTCAGCTGTTTTTACAGCTTGGTTTCAAGCTGGATTCTGGGAGAGATTCAGCCAGTAAATTACTCTGTGGAGACCTAACTGTATAACTACAAACAGAGCCTGCAAAGAAAAGAAAAGGGGAATGTACGAGCCAGTGGTTGTAATGGGAGAACAAGCTGTGGCTTTTCTTTTACTTGCAGAGGAAGGAAAGGAGGGCAGGGAAGCTCACCCGAAAAGTTCTGTACATGCAGCTATGCATTAGCATCTCCTCACAGCTGCACACATCGATGTGATTCTGTTGCAGATATGTTTAATTCCCGGGCATAAAGTCACAGATCAGCACATTCTGTCTTTGCAAAATGATATACTGCTGGAAAAAAGCACATCTCCCACAGCATCCTCCCCCATCCCCATCCTGATGTATTTATTGTGCAGCAACGCCAGTGGGCACAACTGGGTGTGGGTTGCCTCAGGACATGGGAACATCAGCCCTGTCCTGCTACAAGGACAACAGCAAGACATGCCTGTCGTATTCATAGAATGATGTGGAAAATTTCTTGGGTAAGCAATGACATCCAGTGAGCTCTGTACCGTGATTATTTGATGGCTGCCTGACTAAATGTCACCTGAAACTATTAAAAACACAGGGTCGTGGAGGGCTTATTATTGCTAGGAAATCCACTTTCTCCTTGGAAAAAAAAATTGAATCTCAAATGTTGTTTTAGGATTTATTTGAAGTAGCTTGTTTCCAACTCATCCTATAGTTGATCAAATCTGGGATGGTCCAATCCAGACTTACTAAGAACTTCCGCAATCTTTACCTGGCTTCTTGCTGCGCTATTCCACAGTAATCAAGTATCATAGTTACCATGGCAACTGGCATTACCTGACACAAAGGTATTAACTACAGCGTCTCCTCTGCAGTGCATCGCGCATTTGGTACGAGTCCTGCTGTTCTAGATCAGGAAAACACCCTCCAAACTTCGGCAGGACAGCGCCCATGACTCTGTTGAGTGACACCTCTGCCCCCTCCCCAGTGCCTGCCTCTGCCCAGAGGACAATCCTGTTGTACTGTCACACCAATCCCCCAGTTCCAATAACCATTTTTCCCTTGAGGATGCTGAGAGGCAGGCTTTGTGACCCAGCCACGCTCTGACAAAGCTCTGCACAACAACAGCATGTGGCACCACCAAATCACAAATAGACCGGACCAGTACTGGTAGCTCTTCCTCCTGGTTGTTTACACCCTTTAAATATTTGTGGACTTAAGCACCGTGCTGCAGGTGAGCCAAGCTATACATATTTATCTCACTTAATCTTCCCTCTTAAATCAATCTTTCCAGTCAATCTCTTCACTCTCTAATTATTTTTGTTGCTCTTCTCTGAACTCCCTCCAATGTGTCAATCAATACCTTCTTGGTAATGAAGTGCTCTGTAAAGAGCACGGTCTTCTAGAGGCAGCTGTGTACAGTGCAACAATGCAACCAGTATGGATTTTCAGTCTTCACAGGAAGGCTGATCTCATGGTAAGGGCACCAGAGTAGGGTTTTGAAGACCTGGGCTCATGTTCCTACTCTGAGGGACTCTTTGTGAGACTTTGGGCTAGTAATTTAGTCTCTTCTTTAGTTAAGCATCTGTAAACTCTGTGTTGTTTGGTACCACAAACAGTGAAATTAGATGGTATGTGGGGCAGAATAAGGATCTGGCTGTGTGGACAGGAAACCCAAAAACTCAACCTAATAGCAGCGTTCTGGTGTAGTTCATTCACTGTTGATACGGAAGGATGTGTGACTCTTCCCTGGTTCAGAGCTGGTAAACACCACCAGACAGCAGTGGCTTGCCAGTTATTCTTTAAGGGACCTGTAGCAGTTGCTATATTGTGACCATATCATCCTGTTTTACTTTTAGCTAGGCTCATTTATTGCATATTCACTCAACCATCAGGACCAGTTTCTGTTGCATCTTTAAAAAAAAAAAAAGAAAGCAATTTGAAATCTGCGAACTTCTGTTTCCCAGCGGCTGAGTTGAAGATTTCCTTTATTGGGCACAGTGGGATGCAAAATAGAGTCTTAACACAGCTATGAGTACAGTCCTGTACTCCAAATATTGGGTCTACAGGGGGCTCTGGGGGCTGATCTGCTGCCTCAAGGCACGGCACGTGAGCAATAGCATGTTAAAGCGTTCAGCCACTGCGCAGGGGGACCTGATTTCCCACGTCTCACACCTTGCACAGGTGACTTCCCCAGCACAAGCACAGCAGCTGCCCTGGGTTGATCACTCAGGTCTTACACCAGTAAAAAAGCAGTGCTAGACTCTCTGAAATGGTTCACCCAGTTATTTTTCCATAAACTGCACAAACACTGCATACCACGAAGCATATATAGGGACTTGTAATTAATGCATGATTAAAACTTAGCTAACTAAACTGTTTTAAGCTTTCCTTTCATGAATCTCATGCTCTTTTCCTTTCTCTTTTAGAAGAGAAGGTTAGGAATATCAGAAAGCAAAGATGTCTGAGAACTGCAGTTACGATTCATCAAGGTTCCAGAAATGCATTATAATGTACTATAGGCTGTAAGACTAAAAATTATTCCCTATTGAAATGGTATTCACACAGCTTTTGCTGTACTGAAGCTTACATCGTAATATAATCATAATAACTAAAGTAAGTTTCCCTTGGGGATTATACCTCTGTGTGATTTAATCCTTAAATTTGTTTTGCTTTCATCCCCCGGAGAAGAGAGATTTCAGTTATAAAGTATTCTTCCTGGAAATATCAGACACTGCACATGCATTCATAATCTGCACTTACATTTACAAAGCCTGGGCCAGGAGGTAAGCAGAGTTAGGAGCATAAGTGTTACCATTTTGTTTAAAGAAACATGGTTTGTTTCCATAAAAAAGAAGGGCACAGCTGGGGATGAGTCCTGCTTATCCTGGAAAGTTCCCCACAGGACTCTCCCTTCATGTGACAGAGGAAATTATCTGTTTTCAAGAGAAGGCTGTCACTCAGAGTGTCTGAAAACATACAGATCAGAGAGAAAAGGTTTTTCATGATAACTAATAAACAGTGGAATGAAGTGGAAAGTTGCTCTAAAAACTGACTGAATTTCTGCGTAATTATGGGTCTTAGTTCATGTTTTAAAGCAGTTCAGAGGTTGGGTCACAGTGACTTTCTTATCACAAAATGTGAGAAGAAAAGCAGTCATCAGCATATTGATAATGCAAGTCAAAGTATGATCTGTCTATTCTGTTGTTAAGACTGTTCTTAAACACAGTAGCTCTTTGCTGAGTGATTTTATCCAAGGACAATATTTTGCCAACACATTAATCACTATTCAGTCACCAGCACACCATGCTTCTGGACAAGTTTGTTCCCAACATATTTCTGTAACATTAAGGGGAATGTATGTTCTTCAGCTGGCATATAGTGCGTTCACCTTTTAAAATAAAATTATATATTTTATATACAACATTTATATACTATATGTATATACACATACACTTTCAAAAAGACATTCCTGAAGACAAACTAATTAGATCACAAGTCAAGGCTTATCTATCAACAACCTCCACCAATAGGAAATAGGCTTCTCTACCTATTTCACCTATATATATATTTCACCTCTAGGAAAATACAGGGAAAGTTTGCACTGTGTTACAGCTTTCTCACCTTTTGGGAAAATTACTAAAATAATTTTCTTCACATGACAGTCCAGGGAAACTACTCCAAGTACTAATTTGAGAACTACAATTCTTAATTAGCCACTTTCAGAAGACAGTAAACCACTACACTCCTTTTTGAAACATCTACTAGGGAATAAAACAATGTAGTCATCTAGTGGAAATAATGAATGCCCTGCCATTTGAGCAATTTAAAAATAGCCTGAGAAAAAAAAAAAAAAAGAAAAAAGAAAAAAAAAAAGAGAGACAGAAAGACCCAGTTTGAATCATAAATATACTATTAAAGATGAATTACACGTGCAGCTGGTATGCATAGCTAGGTACAGGCATCAGCTGCAGCTGATGTGTAACAGATCCCAGGCAGCAGAGACAGTGTTTCACACAATGAACTTGTTTCAGATGACGATGCCTGAGGAAAACGTAGCAGCAACGGTCACAGCAGCAATGGGATAAATGTCCCCTTGATTTTTAAAGACTCATTTGTTTATACTACGCCCTCAAAAATCAATAGTCAGCTGCTAAAATATCCCCAGTTCTATTGCAAACAATGCCGAGGCAAAGCACCCTCATGATCTCTGAAATCAGGACATGAAGGAACTCCCCCCAGCTTTCTTTTCCTTTTTATTTGGCTGTCTCGCATCAGAAGGAAGAGCAACCTCGAGGGCTCTGCCGTTGTTTTTGCCTCTCTCAAAAGTGCCCTGACTCTCCAGGTTGGATATCAAAGCTGTGCCAAGAGCTTGTGAAGCCCTGGAAGAAGGAAGTCACAGCATGAAAATGAGTCCTAGCTGGTTTCTCCAAGACACTAAATCATATTGTACGTGTAGGAACATCAAACCAAGCCTGTGTTTCTACTTCCTCATCGTGATGAGGTTACAGTTAAGCAAGATGGAATTTTCTGACATGAAAATCACCTGGCAGAGAGTCAGCTGTGTACAAATATGCATGGGCTTCTCAGCCCCCTGTGTGTGTGCAATGCCTTGCAGGGGAGCAGGTATCTGTCCAGCAATCACAAACTCCCTAAGGGCCACTGGCAGAGCTGAAAAGCTCAGACAGATGTTGCTAAAGCTTTATGGGACTTACTTAAGGGAGGCAAAGCAAAGGACAAATGTCTCCTTGTTAGAGTGCATTAAGGCAGTTTCTTGCACAGATAGCTCATCACCACCCGCTGGATTTACAGCAATGCATGGCTATAATTGCATGCAGCATGCTTTTCGTAGCTTTAAGTCTGGGAGCACATTGCCCAAGGTCTGGGATCTAACATCACCTTAAAAAGCTCCACAGCGCTGTGTTTTCACGTGTTTGTCTGGGCTGTCCTAGAATTCACTGCTCAGAGGATGTGTCTCAGTTTAGAGACCGGTTTAGGAGAAAAACACTCATTCCAGAGTGTTTCCTCTTAAAAAAAAGGGTTCAAACAATCCCTTTCCACCAATAAGAAATGAATACTAGTGGATGAAAGTGAAAAAACCTAACTGTTTATTGACAGAATGCCCACACAGCGTGGGAAAAAAAAGGTAAATAAATGCTAGATATTGAACTGTCACACTGTACCTGCCTGCCCCTGCACACACACCAGAACAAAAAACCAAAAGCCAGGGAAAGAAAAATAAAACACAATGGCCAGCCATGTGGTGGGAGAAAGATGGTGCCAGCTCCTGTTTCAGGGAGAAAAAAAACCAAAAAACAAATGGTTCATGCAGCAGCTTGGGCAAACAAATGGGAACCTGGGGAATCTCTGGTGTTGGTTCCCTCTTCACAGCAGATGAAGTAGGTGGGTTTGGTGTGCTTTTCTCTCGCTGGCTCAGCTTTTCCTGAGACCCAAGGCCAAAATGGAGAGGCCCCTTGCTTTCCCCACCGGTCTCTGACCTTGGACCAGAACCAAGCTGTCCAGTTCACTTTGAAAAGCCACCAAAAAAGCTGCAGCCTCTCCAAGGCCTGGGAAAGAGAAGAAAAAACTTCTTGCCTAATCTAACAAAAAACCAAGCTAGCCAAGCAAAAACCCCAGACCACACGGCACACCGGATGCCTCGGGAGCAAGGCTTTGAAAAACCCAAGGCTTCCCCCGGACCCACCTTCAAGCCACAGCAACCATTTTTGGGATAAAGCAGATGATCAGGGAGCAGACTGATCATCATAAAATCACCCCAAGACAGGGTGTCATTTTGTGATACTGTCTCAGGGTACGTATGTTTAATAACACGGATGCAATGGCACACCAAGACACTGCCTTTGGCAGCCTGCAAAAAATAACCCGAGATGAGAGGATATGGAGCCACAGCTGCCCAGTACCGGTCAATATGACAGTAGCCTGAAACCACAGATGTGCACTGGCAGGTCTCTCTGAGGCTGGATGGTAAGAGCTTTCCTCAGCTCAAAGCTGCTGCTGCTGCTCTTTGTGGCCAAGCGCCAGTGGAAGCTCCCAGCTGATGCCCAGGGACTGCCCCTCTGCCCTGACCACTGGCCAAGGGCTCTGCTGTAGCCTGGAGCATTCACAGGGCACACCCATCTCTAGAGCAGGACTCAGGGGTGTGCACACCAAGGAAGAATGTCACACTGCCAGCCACATGCAGCACTATGGTCTAAAGGAGGACAGCAAGACTGTCAATGAGCAGCTGCCACTTCACTCACTTATTTTTTTCAGAAAAAACCTCAGGTGAAACATTTGAGCAAACATTGCTAATCAATTTTAAACTGAAAGGTGCTACAGAAAATGCTAAATGTGAGTCGCAACTCCAAAGCAGAAATTAAGGAAGCGTTAAAATAAGTGGTGATGCAATCTTACAGTGATTTGAAGAGAAAGTTTCCTTCACACTTCTAGCATTTTTGAAATTGTTCAAGTTGAAATCAGTTTTGCCAGCACCACGCCCAGCCCGGTTTGTCTTTATGACAAGGGTTCCCAGGTTCAACAAATACTTCAGCAGAGAGCTAAACCCCAGGTCTGGTTACAGCCATAGCTTTGAGGAAATTACTCTCTTTCTATAATAGGTTGTGGGGCTATTCTGAGGTGATGCACAGTATGAAGTTACTACACTTCAACTATATTATTAATAGCACAGCTCTATTGATCCCATAAAACTTTCTCTAAGTATAGGGTGATGTGAATTAATAGCTTTTACCTAGTGCTAGGGGCCATGCAGACACGCTATAAATTAGACGGTCCCTGACCCAAAGTGCTCACAAACCAGATTAGAACAAGATGCAGCAGGTGGAGGAGACGGACTCGCGGGGAGGGAGGAGGAGGAAGTGGAAAGGCAAGCAGCATTACACATGGAGAACTCTCTGCTCAGCAACAGGCAGGCCTTGCCAGCTGGCAGGGAGGGATCTGCAGGCATCAAAGATGAGTCTACTGAGGGCCTTAATGAAGGTTAAGGAAGTGGCTGTTTTAAGGGAGTTTCCCTTATGTATGTACAAGAAATAGCCTGTGGGTAAAGCATGTGGTGCTCGTGGGTGAAGCAGACTAGTAGGCAGCTCTGTCCTCCCAGGGGCTGGGTGCTGCTGCTGGTCTGCTGGGTCAAGAAAATTGGCTGGTGCAGTGTACCTGAATGTCTTCCATTCACTCAGATGTTCCTCTCTGTCTGAATTTCTACCTGGAAGATAGTGAAATAGTCTTTAGAGGTGCTAATGATATCATTATAAAAACACACAAAAGACATCTTGGCATTTCAAGATAAATTCAAGCCAAGTGCACTGCCAACATGCCACACTCCATGGCTCCCCTTTGAAATAAATGGCTTTATGCACTTCAAAGAGGGCTTTGTTTCACTTGTTTAGCACAAGATGCAAATACCTTGTCAGACCAAGTAGAAGAGAAAATGCACTTTGCACATGGGGAGCAGAAATACCCAAGCAGACACTCTAATGAGAATGATCTCAGGTTTGGGAGGCACAGCAGGTAGAGGAGGATTAGATTTCTTCTATCTAGTTTATTCCATTTTTAATTAAAATTTTCAAAATTGAATCACCTTGCAACAAAGAACAGCAGAGATATTTAGGTATTTTCTGAAAGACCTTCCCTTGCACATATAAAGCCAGGCTAGGAGAACTGAACACAGAAATGGGGGCATGGCCATGACACAGTCCTCATGACCCAAGAGCTCAGATGTTTTTATGTTTCTAGAAAGGACTAACACTTTTTTTACACCTGACACATGGGAGAAGGTCTAATACTCCCTTGGAAAAGGCTGATATGTTTCTTCCCCTCCCAAGTGTTGTTCCAGGAGAGGTAACATTCTGGGGGCAGCGTCTGCCCTGAACTTGGGATGAGCTGCTCTAGCAGAGAGCTCGTGCCCGTGCTGCTGAGAGGTGCAAGCACTGCTCAGGCCCCTCACAGCAACTCCTGGCTAGAAACACATCTCACATCTCCTGGCCCTCCCATCTCAACGCAAGTTGCACCTACAGCTGAGGTGGATCACATCAAATCTGTGCCAGAGAGAAGATTATTTTGTCTGGCAAAAATTAACCATTACCTCAGAGCTCTACAATTAGCTTAAGCAGTGTTTCTGGAAAGTTGGCTGATCAGCTTGCTCTTCAGCAAGCAAGCTTGCCCCTCATCAGGAATCCCTCCCTGAGCCGAGGTCTCAGCCTTGACCACATGGAACTGCAACTACAAATGAGCTTTGGTGCTGACCAGAGCAGGGAGAGGTGACAGGACAGACCCTTTAAAGGACACAATACACTGGAGGCTGCTCTTTCCCTCGGCTCTCCTTTGGGGGGGATGGCTGAAAAGAGGATGGGAGGGAAACAAGACAGAATTCACCTTCTTCCTTACTTCTCACAGGTACTGAGAAGTTCTCTTCCTTAAAAAAGGAAAAAATCCTCCTGTTCTGACTCTGGACCTGTTTCAGCAGAGGTTGTCCAAGCTGGGAATTACAACAGAATCATATAGCGGTGTGATAATATGGCAAGATTAGGGGAGTTACACAGTGGAGACCCTTGAGTAGGAGAGGTTTTTGAACAGCAGCTGATGAACCTAATGCAGGAAAGAGGGAAAAAAATTGTACACATTTGAGCAGGATATCCACTAACACAAAGAAAAGTTAGAGACTTTTCCCTTTACTTGCCAGTTCTGCAGGGCATGTAAGAGAGATCAAGATCAAGACACTGCACAATTGGAAGAAGTTACGCCATCCTGGAATTGATTTACTCCTGATCTGGCATCTGTTCCAACCACCTACTTTTTGTCAGGGCTCCCTCTACCACAAGGCAGGTATTTGAAATTGTTATTAACTTTCCTGAGCAAAGCAGAGTAGCTTGCAGGATTCCAAAAATTTTAATCTGGGGCTGTCTGAAGAGAGACTGAAGGGGTTGAGGCCTTTCATCTTAAATTTAATAAGGTAGTGGCTAGGGTTGGCACTGCCTGTCCTCTCTACTCTCCAGGCATTTCACTCCACACCTACAATTTACTGGAGCTGTTCAACAGGCTTCACTTTTCCCAGGCACACAGGTGGTATAACTGAGAGGACAGAGAAAAAGAACTTGGTATTGTTTTGGAAACACTCCCAGTCCAAACACCAGTTTCATTCCCCAGCTGCCCTCCCCATGATGTAATGACCATTGCATCTGAACTGCGACTGTGTCCAGAGCCTCTGGAGCACCACGCCTGGGCTGCCCTCACCTCGCACGCACCCAGGCTCAGGAATGTTCTAACAGCAACAACTTCCCTCCACCTGCTCAAACTTGGCACCCATGTCCCTTCTATCCCAAAACAGGGCAGGGAAGCTCTCATGTATTCCTTCCCAGACATAATCTGCCTCAGCACAGTGATGACAGAACTGACTAAAGCTCTATTATGAAATATGGAAACATTTCAAACCTCCTGTTCCAATGCACCCTTTAATGTGTGCATTATAGCCGCTGTAAGTAGTCTGTTCATTCTAATAGAGTTCTTTATTTATTGGTTCATCCAAAAATAAAATTATGAAAATGGTTTTAAAGAGAAAAATACGTTTAATGTGTCTGTCTCTGCAGCCCTCTTCTCTGTACTGGAAGGAAGGGGCTGTGATTCTGGCACACCGTGGGAGGCTCAATAGCTGCACTTCAGTGCAGCTGCCAGAAAGGATATACTCAAGAATAGAACTAAACCTTAACATTTCACTATACTTCTTCCAGGCAAAAGCTTTCTGTGCATAATCCTTTGTGGCAGGTAAATGCTGCAAGTCAAGTTCCTGAGTCTGTATCTGGTGACTTACTGAGAGCCCCCAGAAACTTCCATTTCCTATTCACCACATCCATACAGCATAACCTCAGAGGATAACCCAGAGAGAAATGGGATCTAAACCCTGCTTGGTCGAAGTATCACTTGGCAGTTGATGTGAATGAAACATAGCTTTTTTTCTCTGTTTCTTTATATAAATTTTTAAGTCCTTGTAATGGATGCTGAAAGGTGCATCAGGTGCCAGCCTGACAAATCAGGATCCACAGTAGTCTCTTTGCCCACAGGGCAAGGAGCTTCAACGAACTATTTCTCAAAATTCACACCCTTAATTGCAATTCTAGACATTGTTGATCTTGCAATTGTTCTGTAACACAATCAGCTTAGAGTGGAATGGCTGAGACCTCAAAGTTTATTTATAAATAACAGCAGATGTGAAATTTGCATCAGAATGGTAAGAGGTTGATGCTGCTGTTGCTCATTCACCCAAAGCCATGTCAAAAGGATTTGTACAGCTGCCTAAAGACTTCTTCATTTTCTGTTTCCTTTTACCTGCAAGCCACGTCCTGGCCTAGAAAGTCAGAGGTTCCCTGAAACAGGAGAGAGCAGTGATAGGGTGACCGCAGGAATTCCAGGTTCCCAACTGGAACTTCCGTCAGCAGGAGGCTGAGGCCAGCTGCAGGCTTGTCAAGTGGATGCTCACTGCAGCAGTAGGCATTTTATGAATATTTGGCTCCCCGATGTGTATTTCTTGAATAAATAAGGTTGTGGCCTGTGTCAGTGGGGAAAAAAA
>WBMY01012345.1:135003-146810 GCA_013397315.1 Donacobius atricapilla
CAACTCCTAATTCCATGGAGAAAGCAAAGACTGTAAAATGCCAGAGCTTCACTCTGCTGAAATAACATGAGTGAAATATCAAGTCCTTTGTGATGTCGTGAGGGATTCCTTAGAATGACTGTGGCCTCCTGAGGCTAACCTGAGGGCAGCTGCTGTGACTTCCATCCACGCCCTGCCCAGGATGTCCCATGTGGCGTTTTGCACGGTGGGCAGCGTTTTCAGCCCAAGCCTCCACTCTGCTCAGAAGATGCCCAGCCTGGGTCCCAGGAGCAAATCTCAGTGGAGCCACTGATCCTGGGCTAACCACTGACCAGCCAAGCCCGAGGAGCCAGCTGATCCCTGACTGTACATCTTTCACTTCATTTTTTCATGCCTTGCCATTTGCACCCTCATGGTTTCAGTCTTGTAGGACCAATGCAACTGCCATCCCATGAAGCCTGATGAGGCCAAATACTTCCAGAACTGCCGCTGCACAGATTGTCCTCCCTGGGGTTTCTTTCAGTTTCTCTTTCTTTTGTTCCAAATAGCAGTCCTGTGCTGAATGCTGCTGTCAGACAGTTCATTAATTTAAGGACACCAGAGCTCAAGCAGATCATTTACAAGTCAGCATGAAGTACAGGGGAAGGGAGGAGACAATGCTGCTGGCATCTTTGATAAGCAAGATATTCAATAAATTTAATCTCAATATAACTCCGCTATTTCCAGATTATATAATCCCAGTCTTGAAAGAGGGCTATTTGAGCAGACTGTCACATTAAATAGACACATTTGCCGCGTCTGTTAATTGCAGTGGAAAGCTGTTAAGCAAATAAGCTTGTTTCGTCAAAATGTTATTCTTTTAGCAGGTCTGTTCCTTTCATGGATCTCCAATTCACAAGCCTTGCCCTTCTAGAATGCACATTTCAGTTTAAGGCAAAGAAATGTGTTCACTGAACTGATCAATTTTTTTATCACGCTGACTTTTGTTCAAATTCTAAGGCGTGCTGTGCCACAGAAGTAAATTCTTAAAAACAGGTTTATTTCTACTGTAGGATATCAATAGAAAGGTTTGAGTCTATATGTAGAGAAGGGCTAACAGTGTAATTTCTTAACAGATATTAGCATTAATAAATCCTGCAATGTACTGCTTGACACACCACACTAGTACTACCCATTTACTAAGTTGTCTTTATCACTTCAGGTAAAAAGCAACTGTGTACCACCTAAGCGCAGATCATATTTATTGTTACTATTTCTTATGCAATAAAATCCCCTTAACAGCATGTTACTTTTGAATAAAATCTAGGGGGTTGATCACATATTTCTGAATCACTGAAAATAGGAATATATATTATATGCGGCTTCTGAACTCACACATTTTAATTTCTTTAGTCAAGCAAAGGAGTGTGAAGAGGAGGAGAAGCCGATGCAGATTGGAATACACACAGTTCTCTGACAATCACTTAGTCTGCATCTTTCTGCGGTGAAATCTAGTCACAGCTGGTTTGCTTTACATGCAAGGTGGGAGCAGCAGTGGTGGAAACAGAGGGCAGATTGGAAATGGATTGGTTCTGAGGTGGGCATTGGTCTCTCTTCCTTCAGAGAGGCAAAGGATATCAACTTTACACATACAAAGCAAAACACTAATTAATGTTTCCAAGCCAAGAGACATTGTGGGGTAGCTGGTGGCAATTTTCAAGGGGAAAATGAATTTTCAAGAGGAAAAGGAAGTCCTTCAACTAACCTCTGGTTTTGAAAAGACAAGTCTGATCTTCCTAAGCCAAAATTTGCACATTCAAACTCATGCCCAAATTTAAAAAATAAATAAGAAATGTGACCAAACACATGTACTCTAGGATTCTTCATGGGTTCAGAAAAAATGCAGAGCAGATGTGTGTGCAGCACACATCCAGACATGTAAGAATTTCGCTGGCATTCTTCGCTGTAACAGCTGCCAAAGCATCCTCAATCCTCGTTCACCAAAGTGTTGCTCCACCTGTCTCCTCAGCAAAACTCTCTTAGCTCTGTTTTTTTGGTAAACTGAAGCATCCATGTAATTTCATCTGCTCATCAGGATCTCAGTTACACTCATGCAGTGCTGTCAACCATACCCTGAAGGCACAGGAGTGCTTGAGGTATTCCTGCAATTGCAATTTACAGAGAAAAAACTACTGAGGATGCATAAAATCTCAAATGTACTTCAGTTTCTCCAAGAGTAGCTAGGAAGGCCATTCTGACAACAGTAACCATTCCACTAATGTCAGCAGCCCTCACTGCCTTGGAGGAGAAGAGCTCAGTGAGGCCAGGTCAAATGCACATGATTATTTTTCAGAGCAGAAACACATTTTAAAAAAAGCATATGCAAGCAGTTATAATTTCTCCTTTTGACCATTTCTCTGTATTAACAATGTACATTTCCACTTCATGTAAAAGTCAGGATAAACTGAATATAAAGAAACTACCCAAAGCAATCTCCTTTCACTAGCAATCTGCAGGAAAATGTTTTCTTTAAGTGCCTTTAAATGAACCACATTGAGAAAATAGAGGCCATTATCATCTGTAAAAGCTGTGTGCCTGCTAGCCATACACGGCCTGAGTACAGTATTCATAAAAAGGGAGCATAAAACCCCCTAAACAGCTTTAGGGAGTGCTGGAGCCAAGGCAGAGAGAATAAAAATGGGTTGAACTTACAGGTGAGGAAGACAGAGACTCAGGAAGATACATGAGCTTCAAAACCCAGCGAGGCACCTTAACAGGACAGCAGTGTGCAGGCGACCTGTGCCACATCAGACGAGGCACAAAGTGAGCCAAGACTCAGTTCTGTTAAGCGAGTCTCTCTCTAGCTGATCTTGCCTTAGTTAAAAGTCTTCTTATATAAAATTTGACAGCCTAAATGGCTAATTCCACTGACATGTCATGAGAAAGGCTGGGAGCTTGTTACCCATACTGAGCACTACCTGCCTCAGGCTACGGAGCTTCATGTAAGTTCATCTTCTCACAGCTCCAGGTCTGGCCTTTCCATTACAGTCATGGATTAGTTAATGCTCCCTTGCAGTATAACCTTAACCAATCTGGTCACAGCTGGTTGTGCTCTGGCTGTGGGGTTAAACTAAAAGCATCTAGAGATCTCTTCTAACCTGAATTATCCTGCTTTTCTGTGATTCCAAGGTGGTTGAACACTGATGTTCCAGGGATGGACAAAATCATCATGCTAGGCTGTTCCTTGTTCAAGAAATTTCCTCCTGAACTAAGCTAGTTATCAACTTATATTGATAATAAGTTATATTTTCAACTTATCATCAACTTATAATAAGTGCTCAGACATTGTATTTATTGCACATTGGAAAGGACTTGTTACAACTTGATAACTAGAAGGAAACTGGGAAGAATCTTAACACTGATCAGTCATCTAAAATCCCACTAAAAACACTACAGTTTACCAGAGTTCATCAGAAGGCAAAGAGATATCTGAAAAAAACAAAAGAATGGGGCTAAGGGATAACACATCTCCAGATGAGGAAAAACCCACAATGCTAAAATGTGGAAGAATATCAGAATATGAATTCCTGGTGAGAAATACATTTTTATTTATAGGAATAATATGTTGCAAAATCTTCTGTAGTCTTCAGAACTTGTTTCCAGAGCAGCATGTGAGGCTCAGGATCATTAAAAGTTTCTGCCAGCACTGGAACATCTCCTATTGAGGCACAAAATAAAAATTGGTCTGTGACAGGAGGAGAGGCAGCAGGGAGTGGAAGAGACTGCTGGGTGTTTGAGGCTCCTAGGTTCTGCAGCCTTCCTCTGTTCTTGACGCGTACCAACTTTCTAAAATTTCTTTTTCCTATGATTTCTCATTAGGTTAAGCTGTTATTTGTGTTCAGAATTAAAGAAGGAAAACTGAATGACAAAACCACAAAATATTTTATGTTCTTGTGCACATACAGGAGTGCAGTGGGTGTCAAGTCCTTTCATGCACCAGGTAAGCAGAACTAAGGCTGGACTGTGACTTTCCTCCAAAGTCCCACTTGCACAAGCCCTGCCAGCTGCTTCTGCTCTACCTACAAGTAAAAGGCACAATGCTCCTCCACTACAGGAAAGATCAGAGAAACACAGCTGTATGTGGTTAGCCAGGATTTAAGGTCTACAAATATACGTTAGACAAGTACATATTTTGGGGATTTTTTTCTCTCTGCTGCCACAAAAGGTTATTGCTGACAGCTCTATATGAGACATGATAGTATGTGTAAGGACACCTCATGAAATTGCATTGCAGCTATGATGGCAATAAAAGCAACTCTTTTTTTTTTTTTTTTTTGATGGAACCTATTACACAGGATTTCTAGTCATGTCCAAAAATATTGGCAGTTCTAGGTTTTCCTATTTCTTGAACTGGTAGAAATCTAGGCAAACTAAAGAAATCAATGTGACAAGCAATCATGAAAGACTGTTCTGAGACGGACATTTGCATGGTTCTTGTAATGCATATTCATACACCCAAACCCCTTGATTTGGCTTTTATGGCAGGTGAAAAAATAGAACATTTGATTAATGCTGCCTTCCTTGCTTTTTACTAAGTCAGATCCTCATGTGACTGAATTGTAGGACCAATAGATAACAGACCCTACAGCTCTGTTGAGAATGCCTTCTCCTTGGGAGAACTTGCACTAGAATGAGAAGTGTGTATTGTGGGTCAAGAGAAAATCTATCTGCATGAGCAGTGTTCCGTTTCCAGCTCACAGAACTGTTCTCTGTAGTCTTGAGTCACTCATCCCCAGGTGTTCCTCCTTTCCCACTCTCACTCTGCTCACTTTGTCAAGCTCTCACTTTGGGCAAGTACAGCACCCACTCGGCTTCACCTAAAGGCATTACTGTAACAGAAAATAAATATTAATAACAATTAATAGTGCTTAGACATGCAAGGCTAACAGTGGCCTGCCTCTGGCTGTCAGGAGTGAGTGTTGCAGGTTTGCCCACAGGAGCTGTAGCTGTGTAAGACTGCCACAATCACCACGCACACCTATAGAAAACACAGTCATGAGCAGCTGCCTCATCTCTGTTCCAGACTGGTACCTGTTGTCCCAGGTTTGCAAGCTGATTTATCTTCATGCACTTTGTTTTGTGTGATTGAAAAAATGGCATTCTGGCGTAAAAGCTCTCTGTTAAACATATTGGTTTACATCAAACAAAAACCTCTGAATCCATGCCAAATAAAAAGTGGAAATTTTTAATGGAGGTATTAATAATTTGTGCATACAAGTAAAAGCTAAGGACATTTGCCTTTTACTGGTGTCAGCAATCAGTATTCACTATATGTACATGGCAAAACCCTGATAAGCCTTTATTTGATTATTAGTGAATCGAGATCGAATACAGGCGTCTTTTTCAAAGGAGTATATAAAATTGTTGATACTGTCTGCCCTTTTCTCCCTATAAACATTTGTCAATTCACTTGCCGTCTGCTGCTCTGTGTATACACATGCCCAAGCTAATGTTAGCTGAGGTTGCAATATAGCTGTGTTAAATAATTTTATCTGATTTGCTGGATGATGGTATTTCTAATGGAAAACAACATGGTAATTTCAGAATGTTACTGATTAGATGAAAATGATATTGCATCAAAGTTACTTCCTTAATTTATTCTGAAAAAAACAAGAAGGATTTCTCTATTAAGATGCTTAATTAAAATCTATCTCTCTCCATACAAAATCTTTACTCCAGGTCCTGTATGTGATGTCTGAAAAGAACAAAGACTGATTAGCATCTTTTACACTCTGCTTTTCTTTTTGTCACTTAGACCTTCATTGCAGCCAATTCTAGTCAGGTTTAGAAGGTCTGAGAGAAAGGGTAAACCTGGCACCTTTACAAGGAAGAAGACCTGCTAGTGGAGCCTCTTCAACTTTCACAGCCTGATCCTTCCCCTATTCTCAAAGATCATAACTTAAGGGTTGGATTCCCTTAGTCTTGAATCTATAAAAATCATATTTCTATAAGCTCTTTTATTGTTACCCTCACAGTCAATAGTGTCATTTTCATTCATATCATTCTGTAAGGAAGTGAGAGGAAGTGCACCAGACAGAGCAGAGCTATAAATAAGATTCAGCTTACCCTGCTCCAAGTGCAAATTCAACAGCATTCTTTCAAAAGCCACACAAGCACAGCTTGGGAATTATGGGGAGTTTTCTACTTTCTGGAGCTATGAGAGTAGCTTTCATGAGGTGGCCACCCTTTACCACTGACTTTGGCAAATAAAATATGCTTTTTCTTAAAACCAGCTCTATGAGCTGAAACAAGAGAGCAGGGTCATATTGCATGAACACATTACCTCATGCTTATGAGCAAAAGAACACAAGAAGCATGGCGTTCTTACATACAAAAGGTTCCAGTTAGAATTTCTCCTTCACATGAAAACTGTTTAGGTTAAAGATGGGAATCTCACAGCAAACGGATTGCCATTTTTTCCTGTAGGCTTGCTGTGCAACCTGAATGATCGCTCGCCTTGCAGCAAGAAAACGCTGTGCAATAGTGGTTACCTGCATGGGTGGAATGCTGAAAACCCACATGTCCAAAGCCCCTGGGCCATTATGATGGACTGACAGAATTCTGCAAATACCAGCTTTATGGAAATCTTTTGGAACAAAACTGGCCAACAGGTGCTCTGCCAGAAACACCCAGGCAGCAGCTTTTATCCATGTCTCCAGCCGCCTCACAATGTCACCCAAGCTCAGCCTCCTCTGCAGTGTCAGGGAGGTGCTTGTGTCTCCAGATACAGCATTCAGGATGAGTGTACCAAATGTTAATTTTTATAGATTTTTTTTTCTTTTTTCTTCTCTATTTTCTCCATAATATCTTCTGGTTTCTATCCATGTAAGGCATTATTGTGTGAGTAGTGTGTGCACATATAACCTTCAGCTACAGTTACCCTGGAGAAAAGGAAAGGAAAGGAAAGGAAAGGAAAGGAAAGGAAAGGAAAGGAAAGGAAAGGAAAGGAAAGGAAAGGAAAGGAAAGGAAGAAGAAAAGAAGAAAAGAAGAAAAGAAGAAAAGAAGAAAAGAAGAAAAGAAGAAAAGAAGAAAAGAAGAAAAGAAGAAAAGAAGAAAAGAAGAAAAAAAGAAAAAGGGTTCCTGCAGTCTGAAGCTCCTGCTGGAGCAGTTCTGTGCTTTTGGAGCAGTACTGCACTTGCTGGCCACAGGTATGCACACTGTGGCTGAAAGGCCATGGAAACATAGATATTTCCATTTCAGCCTGTCAGAACATTAATACTACAGAAAAACCTTACAAATCAGAGATGGATTTATTTCAGGCAGTGTCTTCATCTCGGGGATTCTGGTTGTGCCTTCAGTTCTGCCTGACTCTTCCACACTGAAAGTAAGTTTCACATGAAGATGTTTTGGTTTTGCAGAAAATACCAGTGCCAGTGGGCATGCCCTGAGAGTATCCCCTACCAAAGCAAACCACTTTTAATATAAGACAGGAAATCACTAGCCAAGTCCCCAACACAAATTTTTGTACAGCATTCTAAATGCAAAATTAAGGATTGTAAACCATAATGAAGATAGATTTGAAATACAGAGATTGTAGTTACACCTGTAATAATAAAGACTTCCAATAAATATTGCAGAATAAACAGAAATCTTTGATAATAATTTTGTGTCATTATATGAGAAAATGTGTTAGGTGGATCTCTCTTTGTCCTCCAAACTATTTTGAGTGGGAGATACTCTTAATTAGATGATGTGATGTATGATTAGAGTGTGATTGGGTATAGAATCCTCGAAGTTTTGCTTCTCATTTTCATTTTAAAATACATTCTCCAGCCCTGATGACAAATTTTACAATTTCTGGGCCAAATGGATGGTGTTGCTGCACAGGGCTCATGAGAGGACTCAGTTCCCTCCTCTGCTGGGAGCTGCAGACCTGAGCCTGCTGCACAGGGCTGGGAATGCTGCCTCCAGCATCTTTAGCAGGAGCTGATAAAGTCAAGGAAAGATTATTCCAGCAGGGCAAGCAGGCCTGGCTTTCTTCTCTGATAGTACAAATAGAATATACATTGTGAGTTTTGCATTATTTTTATAAATCGGTCCGACTTCTCCAGCGAAGCTGAGAACCGGGCACGTGACACGTGAGTGTCTGATGGTTTGGTCAATGCACAACAGAAGCAAACAGGGGTTTTCTGTTGAGGACAACCAGAACTGCAGTACTCAGGATGCTACTCTAGTATTTCCAACCCTGCTCAGATTTCCTGTGGGCTTTCCTTTCCCCTCAACTGGCATTTGAAAGCAAGAGAGAAGAAAGGAAAATCCACCTTCAGGTGCCAACCAAACAATTCTGAGGCAAAGATGTAATGCAAATACTTGCTCTGGAACAGCTCCTTGGAGCTCCATGTTTCTTCCAGTAACAGCAAGGTTTTGGTTTTTTTTTTTTCATCTTTACTGCTTTTTGCAACTGAACTTACCAAATAGAAGTTCCCTCAAATGATTCTTCCAACTAATCTGACAGAAAAATAACCTTGTTGTATTTATTGACAGAACAGTGAAATAAATATTATAGGTCTAGAGGGAAAGTTTCAGGTAATTGATTTTTTTTTTTTTTTTTTTTAGGAAATAACAAATGCACTGTATTCTTCTTGGCACATTATACTGGGAATAATCTGAAAAACATGCTTATGTTGTACAAAGATCATCTTAGAACAACCTCTTCAAATCCCCAAGGAGCAGGCACCCTTTTGAATAAATCTGATCTTGAGCAAACAAGCAATTTGCAGTTTTAAATGTTTGCAGAATTCTCCTTCTGTGCTTGTTCCGGAATTTAAAAGAAACCTGTTCATGCTTTTATCTGCAGCAACGAGAAGATGTGAAGTCTGGGAGCAACTAATTTGTTTCTTAGGGAATGGGTATGGCTTAAAATCAACTACTGATAGTTTAATACCTTTCACTGAATTTTTCAGTCCTTCACTACTAGCCTGCTTTAAATAAGGCTTGTAATCAGAACAGTCCCCTAGCCAGCCCCTTACTGCTCGTAACTCTGCTCTGGAACCATCCTTTATTTGGCAGAGAGTGGGATGAATGGTAAATAAACTGAAAGACTTTGGGGGCCAAGGAGAAGGATACAATGGAAAAGTGCTAAGAATCTGCCTTGATTTTCGGGGTAGAAGAAATTTGAAAAATTATGTATAGGTCTGAAGACATGAAGCTGAGCAGAATTTTCTGTTTTGCTAAATAAGGTGCTTGGTACGAAAAGCTTTTCACAAATAAGGCAATGCTCGGGTGCCTAAATGAGACTGTCTCACTCGCACAGCATGAGTCCATGAGCTCCCACACACAAATGGCCAAATGGCCTCTTTTGCAAGGTTTACGGGCAGCACACCGGTGCTCAGCCAGATAACTTCCTAGGGCAGGTTTCCTGACTTCCTCAAGACAATTACTTGAAATGATATGAGATGATAAATGCAAATGTATTTCAGTGCAGTGCCAGAAATCTCCCCCAAACACTGTCACTTTCATTATCCAAACAGCCTGTGAGGACACTATGAGGACATAAAAAGACACTAATTTTTTTAGAGGTTTTAAAACCCGAAATGAGACCTTGGAAGAGAAACAAACAGAAAAAAAACCCCCTAACCCGAACAACCGAAGGACATTGCAGTTCCAGGGCATACCACAAGTGAAAGCACACTGCAGAACTGCTACGAGCTGCATCTCAATTTTATTTATCTTAAGGGTCCCTCACCAAGTCAAAAGCATTGCTGAAATCGTGAGGAAGCTTTCTGTGGTTAGGAGCCCAGTGCCTGCTCTGAGCAGAGAGAGAATATGATTACACTCCTCCCACAGCAGCAAGCATGAGCCTCGGCTGGACGTGGCTTCCAGCGCCAGAGCACCGCTCCTGAGAGTAACCTGTTCCTTGCCAGGGGTGATATCCAGTCTCTTTTCTGGGGACATTATCTACAGAGACTTTGCCTGCTACTGAAAAAGAGACGCATGGAGCCTTCTGGATGGTATTTGTTCATGAGGAGCTGCAATTCTTTTCAGCTCTGTTCACCGTTAAGGGTTTTACTTTCTTATTGAGCATGCAGACTCAGAATTCCTGCAATAAAGAGTTGCTCTATAGAAAACATTTTGCAGCAATAATGACTTCTTCACAGCATACTGTATTTGGGGAATATTTATGACTGTGTTATATGTAGATAGAGCCAATGTTTTTGATGCAATTTTTCCTAGTGTCATGGTACAAGTATTCAAAAGAGTAAACATTTGTGAAGAAAGGAAAACAAAACCATCTTTTTTGGCAAGGATGGTCATCATTTTGTTCTTGATTACTAACAAACTGCCCCTCACTAGAGATGCAAAAACGAGATTTTTGAGGGATCTTTTAATAGTGCTGGTGAAAACATTTTGAAAACAGTCTGTGAGCAGAGATTCTTTCTGCTGTTTGCTGTTTGTTTGTATACACACACGGACAGAGGAACGCTCTGTATTTCTCAAACATTTCCATTTAAGAGAGCACAATCTCTTTGCACTGTGCTATTTGCACTTCTGCATGTGGAGGGCTGGTACAGGAAGAAACACAGAACAGTGTAGTTACTGCTTCTGAACCCCTCTTCTGATTTTTGAGTAAAAGATCATAGTCTTTCTCCTGACCACCGTGCAATGTTGCCTCATATATTAACTCGAGCACATACTGACCATTGGTGCATAATGGTAAAAAGTATCCTCTGTAAAACCAGAAATCCTTCAGGATCTGCGCATGACCTTTTAACATCTAGATTTTCTGGAGAACAGACTAATCCCAGTTGGACGGGACCTGCAAAGATCTAGTCCAGCTGCTACCCAGGCTGATAACAGAGGAAAAGCAGAGTGGTGGAATCAAGAGACACTCAGGGCTTGCACGCTGCCACCTCGTGGTAATTCTCACCCACCTTCTAGAGCCACACAAGCCCCAAAACGTTAAATATCCTCCTAAAACTTGAATGTGAAATGCAGCAGCATTTCCTGGCATCCTCTCCTAGAAGCACCAACGAGCCAAAATAAGCATGTTACACAAAACCCGGTGCTGCTTTCTGCTTTAAAGGAACTCTCTTGTTGCATCTTGTCATTTTATACATAACAGCAGCTGATGATGACATCCTGGTGATATTTTAGAAAGGAGCTCTTAAAATCTGTGAAATATGAAATATAGAGACTAAAAGTAATGAAGCGGATTGAAGAGTTGTTAAAAGGGGCTCTGTCCTCACAGTGGTGGCAGCAGCCGTGACAGCAATATTTGTTATGTTATGTTATGTTATGTTATGTTATGTTATGTTATGTTATATGTCATGTTATGTTATGTCATGTCATGTTATGTTATGTTATATGTTCCTGCAATATCAGGAAATAGAAGTGACCATCCCAAGCCAAACACGCAACCCCACGATAGCGTATCTGACAGGTATTAACAGCACATACACAAGAGAGACTGCAATAATCACCAAAATACTGCTTCTCCTAGACACTTTCTGACCTCTCCCCTTCAGAAACTTGTCCATTTGTTTTTACAAACATATGGGCTTTGAACGGAGGCGAGAGACGCCAGAGGGATAGGTCCCACTCAGTGTCAGTTAGCATCATTCCACGGACTCACGGAGGTACAAGGGTCTGCAACAGGTAACAAACCGCATCAGTGCATGTTCCACAAAATGCATCTGCACTTTGTGTGTTTAAGAAATATCAACATCTGGGCAACCGTATAAATTTAGGTATGTATTTACACCCAATTTTTTTCCCTACTGTCTTCCTACTCTGTATCTCAAAGAGAATTCACAAGAGTTGCTCAAAGGATAAAAAAAAAAACAAAAAA
>WBMY01012345.1:146835-159944 GCA_013397315.1 Donacobius atricapilla
AAAAAAAAAAAGACAGCTATTGACACTTTTTTATATTTTGCAAATGCAGCATTGAGGACAAGTCAAATACTTTTTTGCAATACTTTTTCCAATAGCTTTTGGGGCATGTGAATTTCTGTTTGCACATGGACTTAATCACACTGCTGCACATTTTGCATTCTAGAACCCCGGGTAATTGGCACCACAAGGCAACCCTTTACAATGCAATACCTTATGCTGGGCCACCATACTGTGAGACCACAGAGCTGATAGCTCACCTACCAGGAGCTGACAGACTACGCTGAAAATTGGAGGGGGGGGAAAAAAATAGAAGGAAGGAAAGAAGGAGCGGGAGGGAGACAGAGAAATACATTTTTAAAGATAACCTGGAGGCAAATATAATATTTATACTTATTTATCCTCACAGCACAATCATAAGCCCCAAAACATGTCTAATGAGATGGAATTGCAAAATGGCCATGAGTTCTACTTACCTGGCTTCTCAGTGGTCTCTTAGCAGTCACATGGATCTATATTTTTCAACTATGTGACTGCTGCAGGCAAAACTCCTATAAGTAAGAGTGAGAGTCACAGCAAGTCCTTAACTCTCAGTGGTATTCATACACAAAAATGCCAACCTAGGGAAAATGAATAGACAGGGAAAAAAAAAAAACCTGCAGGGGCAATTAAGCACTGCAGACAAGTGTACTTAGCACTTGTTTCACATTTACAGCCTATCCTCTGCTCAAATGAACTTCCATTGCCTCAACTCTTTGAAAGGCCTCAACTCTTCAAGCCTTCATAAATGTGAAAGAAATATGAAAGAAATCAACAAGCCATTAATGTTGGAAAAGGTGTCCAAGACCACTGAATACAACCTTTAACCGAATGCCATTATGTCAACTAAATCACAGCACGAAGTGCCACATCCTGTCGTTCCTTGAACACTCCCAGGGGTGGGGTCTCCGTCATCTCCTTGGGCAGCCCCTTCCAATGCCTGTCATCACATCCTGCTCAATGTTATGTCTTTCATCTGTCATTTAGCATATTCTAGCTTAATTTCAAGCTCTTTTGGAAGGTATCTAATCCTTCCGAAAAACTTGGGATTCTTCTACCGGTGTGATTTGATTTGCACATTAAAACTAGCTGAGTTAGAACCACCAGAGGTTCTAAGGTACCCAAGTTAACCATCATAATTCTAGAAGGTCATTCCAGATTCCTGGTGTGCTGAAAATATTTCCTTTTTTCTGAATATTCTGATTCATATAATCATAGAATAGAGTGGGTTGGAAGGGACATTTCAAGTTCAACTAATCCAACCCCTTGGTGATGAGTTGGGACCTCTTCAATTCAGTGAGGTTGCTTGGAGCTTCAACCTGTTTTCATCCAACCCATCCAAACCAGCCTTGAATGTTTTCAGGGATGGAAACATTCTCACTTTGTTCAATGAGTTTCAGACAGGTTTTATCTCGACAATTCAGCTACTCCCTGCAAAGGTACCACCCAGCTGGTCAGGTGATGAGTGCATTCCCAAAACAAAATTTCAAATGAGAAAGCAGAGTCAGAAATCATTTCTAGTCTGCAAAACCCAAACTCTTCAGGCTGAAATTAGAAGTATGAGTGAAAAAATTATACCTACAGCCAGAGAAGTTCCTGACACTTTCAGCTGTTACTGTTTGAATATCATCAGAAGTGACTATCAAGCCTGGTCCTGCCGTGACATCTGAGAAGTCCCAAGAGACAACAGTTCTGACAAACTCTGAGCTGTGAACACCCTCAATTCCAGCTGAGACACTCCAGGTGCTCCAGTGCACGCCACAGCAGAACTTGCCTCCATCTCTGCACTAAAGGGTTTTTGTGATTCATTTTCCTCATCGCATTGCAATCTTTTTTGCAGGTTCAATTATATATGTAAAAAACCTAACACCTGCTAAAGGATGCAGAAGACATTGTGAAGCTACTTTTTAAAGTATTATATGAATGACTTATTCACATTTATTAGGAATAGACAGCTTGGGATGATAGCAGTAGATCCCCAAGAGGTATCATGTCATAACGCTGCACACTGAAAAGTTGCATGCTAATCTCCATTCATACTGAGATCACAATTAGATTTCACAACCAGCAAGCTTAATGTCTTTTAAACTTTTTCTGACATTGCAGACTTCTCTCCATACCACACAATTTATCAGCATTTTTAAAAGACAACAGGAATAATTTTATCCTTTCTCTTTGGAAAGCAACAAAAACGTCCTCCTGCTCTTTGAACACTATGTTTTAGATATTTCTGTAAGCAAACAATAAAGAGAACAGAACTTACATTGTTTGGATACAGAGATGATTTGGCATTGGCTTGAATTCCTGTGAGGTGCAAAATGATCTGCCATGTAATATAAGAGCCTGGAAATAGGTACTCTTCTATAATGTTTATAATGAAAGAAATACTTAACCATTTCACGGGATATGTCAAATCAGTGAGGTTTACATTCATTTTTGATCTCTTGTAGAAAATAGAGTACTACAAGTCTGGAGCCAATAATTTAGTTTAATCTGCCTGATTCACTCACTGTGTCTTTCACTTCTAAGACATAATTTCAAATCTAGCCCAGAGCAAACTGACAGAAAATCTTTGTGATCTGAGTCACAGGAAAGGTCACAGTTAAAGAATTTCCTAAGCTTTCGTCTAATTTCAACCACAGCAGCCCATCATGTGGAATAAGTAACAGAGTCACAACACCTACAGCCATGAAATCTCCCCGTATCCTCGCTCTTCCTTTGTGACATTATGTTACTGACTGGGTCCCTAAAGATCCCCTCATGAGGAAAATCCACGCAGCTCCCCTGCAGACACAGCTCGTTTTCGGACACCTCCTCTGCTGCCCCGTAAGGATGCAGAGCCGGGCAGGGTGGGACGCTGCCGGGGGTGCTTGGGACGCCCTCACGCACAGAAATTGTGACATTGCCACCCGTGTCAGGGGAGCTGACCTTTTCAAGCCAGGATGCTGGCAGCTGTGACACAGGTTACATCTCCTCTCTGCAAAGTCTGTGACAGTCACTTGACCCTCCTTAGCAGTGAGGGAATGCACTGGCCATGGGCAGGGAGAGGAACATGAAGCCTCTCCGCCTTCTGGATTCCTCCCCTACACAGGCAGAGCCATCCATCTTCGCCTGCGTGCCCCACCAACAGTCATATTTATATACCTGTGGGGGCTGTAAGGAGCTTATTTATTATTTGTTTTCATTTAATGATCTCTGTCATTCTCCCCTAGGAATACCCATATGCACTATGCAAATCCTATTAAGCCCCTGGCAATACTGTGAATGCCATGAGCAGCAATATCTGGTACATCAGCTCTTTGAGAGCGGCTCGCCTCCTGAGCTGAGTCCTCCCCGGCGCTCCCCCCGCCACCCTCGTTTGCTGACAGCATCATTCTCCTCCCTGACAGCCTTTCCTAGGAGCCAGCAAGGGCTTGCTCCAGGCTTCTCAGCCCCTCACCTGCAGTTCCCAAATGCTGGTCCCTGACCCCCCAACCTCGGCCAGTCTGCGCACAGAGAGCTCGGGAGGTTGTTCCAGGGGGAGAGGGGCAAATCAAACGCTTCTAGCGACCATCTGTAATTTGGGCAGCTACTCTCACTGCATCTTATGGGCGTTTTATGGACATTTATTTGAGACAGGATGGTGAAAAAAAAGAGGTCAACAAATCATAATCAACCTGTATGATATAAGAGCGTGCATAATATGGGAAAGAAAATGTGAGAACTGATGAGAATTCCCTCTTTCTAACCACAGCATTGCAGAAACTTAAGGACAGTGGATTTGTCCTGAGAATAAAAAATGTGTACTTCTTTGCAATTACTTCTATAAACTTGACAATTCACTTACCCTTTCTAAATCACATTTTCATGTCTGTGATGTGGCATAAAAATTATGAGTCACTGTGAAAATCAAAGAATTGCAAACAAAACCATGATCACAGTAAGGATCTCTGCTTTTGTGAGGGGAAAAATCCGATGTTTCTCATAAGCTCTTGTCACAAGCTTTACGGTTCCCAGAGTATGCTAAAAGTCAGGTCTAGCAAGTCAATGCATTATTTTGAAAATATATATTACATTTCAACTTATCCTTCATTATCCTTATGCCTGTCTCCTTTTAGCTCTCTACATTGTTGCTTTGCTATTCTAGTCCACATGATCTGCACTTTGATTAATTAATTTATTCTGATTATTTAACTCCTTTTTCATTTTTCCATATTCTTCTTCCTTGATTTTTCTTTGGTTATCACCCTGTCAGTCTTTTCTTTGCATCTCTTTCTATTTCTGCTCTCAAGTAATGTTTTTTTTCTTTTCATCTCTACTTCTGCCATTTATTATCTTCATATATGGAAAAATATACACTTATACCTCCAGGGAAAATAATCCACAATACAGAGACTCAGTGAGAGAGAGGAGATCCAAAGAAGCTGCAGTGCTGAAAGACATCTAGCAGAGACAGCAAACTGAAGATTAGATATGGTTTTGCATTAAGATACAGCTACAAAAAAAGGCTAATGAAATCTTGTCATCATATGCAGAGGCACCACCTTGTGTTACCAACCAGAGAGATTTAAATCTGGTCTTGTAGGGATTTCCTATTAGCTCACACAGAATACTATGTTGGGTTATATGGATATGCTTCCTTGGCAATATGAAGTCCACATAAATACCTGGATAGATGGGTATCATGGATATTCACTACAGAACTGACAACAACCTAAAGGGAATTCAGCAGTAAAACAACAAAAAGCTGAAAAGACAATGGAAGAAGCCCCTAAACAATGGAAAATGTTGAATAGCCCTCTTAGCTTGGTTAGGAAGGGGTTAAAGAGCTCGCAAAAAAAAAAAAAAGGTAAATATAGATCATATGTGACTATCGAGGAGGGAGAAATGCTTTTTCACAGCGTGCACAAAAAGATAAAATGAAAACAGGATAAATTAGGTTAAGCTTTTCATTCAACTTGAGGCTTTAATAGTCAGTTAAGAAAGAATCATTGTGAGAGTCATCACTTGAGCCTTCAGAGGTGTAAGACAGATTTTAATTTTCTTTTTAACTGTCCCCAAATCCATGCTGAGGTGTTACATTTCAAATGCTTCTATTAGAAACAGTAACTTTTCACTTAACTTGCACCCAGATATTAGAACCTTTCTCTTAAATGGTTGGGTTAAAAAGTGCCTCCTTTCAGTGATCTTCTGGATCCACTCCTGCTGATCTCAACACAGGATAAAAACATGGACATTCTCTCCCTTCATAGCAGTAATGTTGTTCGAGGTGCATGTCCAGCCTTGGAACATCATGAGCTTTAGCTGCTACCTGACCACGCTGTAAGTCAGTGTTAATAAAAATATACTATAAATAATTAAAAATAATTTCAATATCCATATGTTGTTGGGGGCAAGGCCTTTTATCAGATAGTTGAAGAAACATCGCTGAACCATGATATATTTCACCACGGTTAACCTGAACCTAAAAGCTCTACCCTAGTGCTTGAAGTAATAAGACATGGGAATGGCCAGACAATTTGTTAATATATAACAACAGTATTCTTATTTTATGAACTACAATTTCAGAAATGGTTTATTCATGGCAGCAAGCTTTAAAAAAAATACTGAAATAATTTCATTTACTCGTGCTGATATGCATTTATATTTTTTTCCTATTCTTTCTTTTTTTTCTTTTTTTTNNTTTTTTTTGTCCAGGAAAGTGGTTTTTCTTCCACAGCATTGGAAATGTCACCTCAAATTGTCACATGAAGTTAGACTTGCTCCTGAGCCAAATGATCCTGTGTGTAACTGCAAACACAGACTCCCCCAGGTGACTTTAGGAGCTGTGGTTTCCTTTTCTGTAAGTGTTCAGATATGAGCTTTGCCTCTGGAGCTGAACAGAAAGCCAGTATTGAGCATATGCTGTCCTACCCATATGCACATGTAACTTGATATTAACATGATCCATACCCACAGTGATAACACTAAACAAAAACCTCGGAGTCTAAAAATAGAAGTGATGCTGGAACAAGATCTGTGCATCTCCCTTTATGGGGAGCTTTAGCAAGAGACTCCTCTCCCCAGGTGCAGAGGCAATACTGACAACGAACTGGATTCAGTGGTGCTATTAAGCCCCTACTACAAAAATGAAATATAAAAACATTCTTAAGTGCTTTGAAAAAAACCCACAATGAGCTAATAATTATTTTTGTTAAAAAGATGTGAAATCCAGAAAGTAAAATTCTATAGATATGAAAAGCCCATGTTCCAATAGCATTAGTAGTCCATTTGAATTCCTCATCTGTAATATTGACTAGTCAAGCTTTATCTCGTTAAATGAATGGTCTGCTGCCTTTCAGTTCATATTAAATTTATTTATTAAAGCACACAAGACAGACTTAGCAGTTAGAATAAGGAGCCATAGTTAGCCAGGGCACCCTGCGAAACCACTGAATATTGGACTTTCATAAATAAAATCAAAGAAACAGAACACCAAGCTCAAAGAAACCATTTCATGCACTGAGAAATATCATTTCTTTATGATACAGTTGCAGAGGAGGAGCAGTAATAAGTGTAGTCAGGTTTCCAACAAGGAAATTAATCACAAATGCTACCTCAAATGCGTGGTCCAGTGCAGTTCAAAAACACTGCTCTAGTTCCTTGCGTTTCCTGGCTCAGTGTTCATGCCCAGTCCTGCACACGATGACTTGGGGCTGAACGTAAAGGTCTAAAATTCTCCCCTCATTTCAGGAGGGACTTCATTCACCTCTTCAGAGCACAGCCTATTTGCTTTAATAAGACATTTAAACACCTGCTATAATGCAGGTATGGCTGCCTGGTGTTCAAAAATAGGTAAAATGGGATTTGACATAGTTTTTCTGTTGGGCATTTTCAAGAGAAAGGACTTCTGCTAAGCTTTTCACAGCAGATCTTACCAAAGGAAGCTTTGGAATTGCTTCTCCCTCATGTTCTTTCCACAATAGGATCCCAACTGCTAGGACCCATGCAGAGCACAAATACTATTGTTGCAGTTCCTGTTCAGGAGGGGAGGAAAACCCTCGCCTTTCATTCTTGTTCATACATTTCTGCTGTTATTATTTGTTCCAAATCAGTCCACTGCTAAAGAACAACTTAACAAAGGAACAGCACACCAAATTTCAGGTTTTGGACTTCCGAATCTTTGTTCTGTTTCCCAGTGTGCGCATCTTCCCTACTCAGTATGAGCAGAATGGTTTGCACAAAGAGAGAGAGAACACCCAGATTTCATTCCTGATTTTGTTACACTTTTGGGCAAAGCACTGCCTGTTTCAAACAACCCACCCTGTAACAGGAATCTTTAGGCTAGCAACTGATAAAGATGAATTTTTGAAGTGTTTTGAGATCCCTGAATGACCAGTGCTAGGGGGAGAAAAAAGTGCACCACATCAGAGTAAAAAACGACAGTCATATTGATACAGGAACGTTGTCTTTGACATAAGAAAAACAAAACAAAAAAGGAGGATTCTGTTACTTTTCTTGAATGGTTATAAGGTATTTGTTCCCAGAGTTTATGCGGGAAGGTCACAGCTATCCTGACAGGTTTGACCTTCACTGAACTAATTTTTACAACGTAGGTGGGTTCAAAGACCACTTTTTAAATTCAGATAGAGAGTATTTCCAAGTTCATCTCCTGAACCTCTGACACTCCCCTTAAGTCACTTTTCTAGTACTCAAAACCACTGTTAAAGCTGCCCTCTTGTAATTACTGGGCAGCCTCTGCCTCAGGATAAATCTAATAGAGTTTTGGCACTGTCATATTAAAACTTACCTATCAGCTCACTGCACAGCTTTCGCTCCCCCCAAATATGTACCTGGGAGAAAATTTTTGAGCAGGAATTGCATTTTGCAGAATGATTGAAGTTACCAAACATCCATAAAAAGTTGCAGTTGTAGATGCCATTTTTTTGAAAGTCTGCTTAATTTATGAGAGGTGGAAGGTTTATTGCCATTTAGAGTCTACAGTGATGCAGCAATTCAACATTTTGCTGAAGCTGTACACAGCTGCTGCCTCGTTTATGAATTTTACATGTTTTTAAATTGCCACGTTTGCAACTGGGGGCATCTGCATGCTGGGAAGGGTGGAGGGAAACAGACTCTCCTGATTGTTCACTGCCCTGCTGTTAAAATGTCGAGCACTTCATGTTCCTTCTAACAAGGCTGTGAACCAGGCAGCGAGCTCCAGCACTTGCTGTAAAAACAGAACATCCCTCTCTCTTGTCCTGTCATCAGGCATCACAAGAAGACCCTTGCACTCTCTTCTTCACATGCTCCCTGCAGATGCTCATTTAGTAATAAGATGCCCCCCCACGTCCGCAGCTTAAAGTCTCTGTGATGTCGCCAGGTGAAAGGTGAAATTCTGCTTACTTGCACCTACCGCCTGGTGGGAATTGGCAGCCCTGTAGGATATCAGGCGATGAGAGCACCTTTCCACATTTAGAGCTGTACACATCTGAAGCTAAGCGCTCCCAGTCCAAGCCCTTGGCTCTGCATGCAGGTCAGTTCCTTCCTCACGGGGAGGAAATCCACCCTGACCCTTCCACAACCTCAGACCTGGAGAGTTTCAATTAACCAACAATTAATGCTACCAGCACAATGTTAGAGAGAGACAACAACAGTTGAAATTAAGCCAGCGTAAATACTGGACATGGGCAAATACCTGTTTGCTAAATGCTTTTCTTATTATTTATTGCTTTAGAAGGTTTATTCCCATCTTCGAACTGAGCCATGAGCTTGGACTTAAAATACCTTGATCACCATGCACATCCCCACAGCTGCTCTCCATGCAGCCTGCAGCTTGTTAACAATTTAGGTTCTGACACGCATGAGTACTGCCATGTGCTCCTCAGAACCAAACACTGAAATTTCCAAGGTCACACCATGGCAGCCCACACATCTCCATGCTCTTAAGCTGTGCAATAGAGTACGGAGGTGCTTTACCTATCCTGCTGTCATCAATAATTCCTTTACCTTGTGTTAGTTATTTTTTCTCATTTTACCAAGCTAGACTTGTTTATAACTGAAAATTAATTAAAGGCATTTTGATTTTTCTCTAAGAAATCCAGTGTCTCCTCCTTAATGTTCCAGCTTCATTGAATTCTAGATCGTGTTTATGATGCAATTTTAAAAATCGCAACCCAAAACTTAAAAAGCTCTTTTCGTGACTTCTGAATTTCTTTTGCAACATGCAGTGTTTTATCTATGGAGAAGACTGGAGTTCCTGTCAATCGTAATAAAATCCAAATGCTTCTTAATAACTGAAGTCAAAGGGAGCCACAACAATGAGGAGTTGGAGATTAGCAGCAGTAATCATGGACTAATTGAAATAATAACCTATTAACTGGTGTTTTGGCAATTCGTGCAGACACAGGAAGCTATATGTAACCAGGGCTGGCATTGCTGAGCATATAGATTCTGCCTGAATGAAACCTCTGCTTTGCCAGGAGGAGACCTCACACTTTCCCTTTCTGAGAGCAACAATGCCAGTGATCAGAATTTTGTGTAAGTTGCACAACCAGGGGCACATCTCATGTGAAAGAGCTACAAAATACGTATTTAATAAAAACCATGGCTTTGCTGTGCAGCTGTAACAGACACAGAGACAGAAACTCTTGCTCTGTAAGCAAATTATTTTGTTGTCTTAGTTCATTTCCAGGGTAGGTAGATATAATATCATTAAGATATAGCACATTTAAGTAATTAAATAAATGTTAATAGAGTGAGCATTAACACGTCAGCTTCAAAAAAGCAGCTACAGGGAGTGTTTGCAAAGGTCATCCCTTTTGAGGGTGCCCAGCAGTGTCAGTGTTTCCAGTTTCCAGCGCAGGGTGATTCATTCTGTAAGGGATGCAGTTGCCATTGCAGGGTCCCCTGCAATGCAGAAAACACTTCTGTCACTTGGGAAACTCAGCGTCTGCCTGTCACTGCCCACAAAAGGACGAGGCAGATGTTGGAGGAACAGATGTGGGCAGTGCCCCCAGCCCTGCAGTCAGCCCCACACCCCAACAGCTCTCGGGAATTCTCTCCCTGTCTGAGACACGGGACCTGCTCGCTGATCCAGCGGACACCAGGGCAGAAAGACTTGGCAGAACGGAGCTCTCCAAAAATAAGCAATCCTTGGAAACAAAAAACCAGGGGCAATTGCTAACATTTACCTCAATAATTCTAGAAAGGGACTGAGCAGCGGTACAAGCTGTCCTGCAGAATATTTGTGCCAGAGCCGACAGCCTTGCAGCCTAAATCTGTAGACTAGAGCAGTATATGATGTAAATGTTGTACATCATAAAAATCAATGGTTCTTTTGCTAAGTGGTCAATATTTATTTAACTTTAGCATTGTTTAATTCAATGTATCAATTAAAGATAGTGTAATGTCTATTTGGTCCCAAGCTGCTGTTTCTGTTTGTCGTTACCTCATCTGTTTGACATCGCTCATGTCTTTAAATCTCTGCTCTTTTGTCCCCTTGCATAACTCAAGGACAGAAGTAATTGACATGAAACTTTTAAAAATTAATTTCACCGCGTATGCCACTAACAGAGAGTGCAAGTCCTCAGAATCATTTATAACTTCATGGTGATTGGCCCTGACAAAACAATACCTTAAAAACTCACAAAAGTAAATTATGGTCCAGGCAAATGGCTGGATGGGAGCTGGGCTCAAGGCTTGGAGCAGAGCCAGGCAAAAACAAAGTAATGCGCTTTTGATATTAATAACAGAGATGATATTGATCCGCAAGCCAGTGTCACTTCTGTGCTCAGCCAAGGAGATTGCTTCAGGCATTTAGCCCACTGAAAGCCACTTTCCATGTAGGCCATTTAATTCTGTGAGTCTTTAATTATATGTAATGGAACCTAGTTAAAGGGCCAGATACCTATTTACTCATCTTGGATATGGGCTGTGATTCAGGAAGCTGTCAAAAAGGTATATAACTCAATTCTTGGATTTCAAAAAGCAGCTGTCTTTATGTATGTTTATTTCATCTGTGTTTTTCTTTGGCTCAGAGCCTGCTGGGAATTTGTAGGTACATGGACTCAAATTATAAGATGATATTTTTCAGAAGACCTGAAGCTAATCTTCTAATCTTCTTTTTTTTTTTTAAGTTTTTTTTTTCCTTCTCCACCCCATAAAAGCAGCAATTAGGGAGACTCAACATCTGATGCTCTCATGCTAAAACAGAGTGCACTAGGAAAGAGACGGTGCAGATCTGCAGTTTGAAAATACCTTTTGTCAGGTGTGCTTGAACACACCTGAAAATGCACTCCTTGTGCTCCAACAAAAGTGATCAGATTTACATAAATGAATTACCTGCCTTAAGTCTACTAGAAGATGTTATCCCTTTAAAATTTTTCCCCAGAGAAGGATATTGAGGATTGCCAAGGATTCCTCATATTCTTGCTATATCCTTGCCTGACTAGAGTTCAGAATTTTTTAGGGCTACAGGAAGGGGAATGGAGCATATATGGACTGCATCAAGGGAAGATTTGGGTAACCAGTGATGATAAAGGTCTGCTGCAAAACTGTGCTTCTAACTTGATTTCTACTTCGAGCTCCGAGCTCAAGAGTAGCAACAATTTATGAATTAAATATATGAAAATATTTCATGAGAGCAAGGGCAAGACAAAGGAAATTGGGCAGTCAGCAGCTTGTCTGATGAGGTGACTCTACACAGAAAGCTTTCAGCTCCTCTGCCAGTGTGGAGGATAAGTCCAGCTCTCGAAGACAGGGAAAATACAAGTCCACCAAATGTCATTTAAGTTATAAATCTTGCCATGTGGTGGTGGTGTATTATTGTCATTCTGTATATTCTTGCAGTCAGAGATAAGAAGACTGAAACAATCAAGATTTCCGAGAAATGACTAATTGTTTTTGTTGGTGTAATGTCTAATTGAGACATTCCGGAGGCTGCAAGAAAGGGAGTCTGCTGATCTCTCTGGAGAGCACCCCTGCTCCCTCTCTCACAGGGGATATGTTGGTACAAAGTGAGCAGAACACCCAAAGACAAAACGTGTCAGAAAACAGTAAAGAGCAAAACCACTGTGCTGCAAATGCTGGCAGCCAAGCATCCGCAAATACACTGTCTGCAGTCAACATTCATTCAATTTAATAAGAGCAGTTGGGAAGGAGAAAGGCGAAAAGGATTTGGTGCTAAGCCAGCAGACAGTTTTTTTTCTCTGTAATTTCTCACATTTCTCTCTTCATTTCTGGAAATAAGCAAGACTGGGCACTTGTCTGCTTTGGGTAGAGATGTTTGGAAGCCCTCTTGCATTCTTTCCTGTTTTTTTACTGGGAACCTCCCAAACGAAAGAGTTAACTCACTTTCTATATTAAATATTTACATAAAAATGTTCAGGAAGGTGTGTGTAAATTATAAATAATGTAAAGCAGGACTGGTCTCGGTTAGAGCTAAGAGACCCAAATTGTATCATCATAATACATTATTCACATATAATGCATCTATTCTCCTCCATTAGTGTTACTAGAAAAAGCCCCTGAGTGCTTAACTTGAATTTCGAAGAGTGTAATAAATGTGAGATAAACAAATAGCAGTGGGGATGCATCTGTAGTTAAACAAGTGTAAATTAGAGCTCAGCCTAATTCCTCCAAACTACATGCAGGACAAACACGACGCTCTCCAGAAACAAGAGATCAGTTACAAAGAGAAAAAAAAAAAACAAAAAAACACAAAAAAAAAAAAAAAACCCAAACCAAACAACTAATTGCTTTTGAGTAACGTGAAATCCTGATTNATTGTATAATAATTATAGTATTATATATTATTGTATTATTATATTTCCCATTTACTCACAGCTGTGGAACAGGACTGCACTCAGCAGCAGTCACTGACTCCTGGAACTGGTTTTGCCAGATGTTTCCTGGAGCCTCAAGCTTCTGTTTCTTTTTCACATGGATTTACATTACTGCAGTGTACATAATTGTTCTGGTAAATCTTGGGGCAATTCAAAAATTTTTGGTTTGTTTTTTGGGTTTTTTGGAGGGGGTTTTGTTTAGTTTTCTTGGAAGCGGAGAGTGTTTAGAGATCTCCCGGTGCACATATGACAGTAAGAACAGGGAATATC